>QJNZ01000263.1:30250-108936 GCA_004155055.1 Monosporascus sp. CRB-8-3
CCCCGCCCCCCGCCCCCCGGGGCGGAGGCAAGGACCCCAGTTTACTAATAGGGGGACGGAGGACGGGAGGTGATGATCTCTTCTCGTGTCTGTAAAAGGTTCAAAGAACATTACTACTACAACTCCCATGGGTATTCTTAGCTAGTCACCTCCATCTGGTCCACTAGAGAGCCAGGTAAACTTGCCATATAAATTTGTACGGGAATAACACATCCCCTGACGGGTTTTGCCAGTGCTTGCCGGTATCGTAAGGTGATCGATCTTGGCCGAAGTGACCAATGCACATTCCATACAATTTCCATAGGAGAGCACCTTTTTGCCTTGTACGGCATATGGGTGGGCCAGTTGGGGTAACTAACAAGAATACCCCCTGGGAGTCGGATGTAAATGCTGATATGGCGCCACTATATACAACCGTGGAATAGCTTGTAATGTACTTATCGAAGACATTGCGTACCTCTTTATGTCCCCGGGCGTGAGAATGACACGCAATAACCGGTAACAGCAATAACGCTAACTTAGAACAGCAGTGTACTCCATAAAACGTCGATTCGGTGCTATTTGACTGGGCACAAAATTCCCATTTATTCCAGAGCTAAACCAAAATGCAGTTGACGGTTACTGTGTGTCATTCTCGCACCCGAGGACATAGGTTTCGTCATGCCGGTATAAAGGTCTTAAGGAGTTTTTAATAAACATTACTTCTTCCCGAACGTGTGTAATGAAATCCCGACGTTGTTAAGGTGCATTAACTTTATAACCGCTGCTATTCAGTATATCAATGTATAAGCTACGACGCATAGGGGTGTTTTCTGTCAGTTGCCTTCAGAGGCCCAGTCGTTGCCATAAGTGGTTAAAAGTAGAGTCCTCAAGAAATTGTATGGGATATACATGAGCTGCTGTTTACTGGGTCAACTTTAGTAGCTCACAAGAGGACAAAAGCATAACGAAGGAGTTAGATTGTGTCTATTCCCATACTTTGTATGGTAACCTAGATCGAAGTACAGTGGATCGGATGGGGCCAACTAACAGAAAACATCCCTGCCTATTGGTAGGTACTCAACCAAGCTACGTTGCTATACGTTACTATGTTAGTGATTCGTTTGAGTTACGGCATGTTTGAGGATTTTGAAGAAAAGCTCGTTGCGGTGTGGGCCACTTTAACGCATGTACGTACCTAGCAAAACCGTAATCTGCTGCCATGTATGTACGTAGCATGTAGTTTACCAGAACGACCCAAACAAGGTCGGAATAACATCCACCTCAGAAAGCAGGGCTGCCTGAGCGATTTTTACGAATTATCGCCGTGTCGCAAGATGGATTCAAAATTTCATTCATGATGGAGAGCACTGCAGGAAGCTCTTTAAAACGAGGCTTGGCCTGAGTGAGATATGGCTAACATTAGACTGGGTGTTCCGGGGCGCTTGTCGGGTCACGGGCATTTCATGATTTGCATTCATTCCAGTGCCGCTGCGAGATCAACAATTCTAGGCCGATATCGAGAACACATGCATTGTGTCTAACCAATCTGCTTCTACGTACCCAACAGTGACGCAGTCAATGCCAGCTAATGGACCGGACAATAACTCTAATACATGATTCGTACCGTATGCTTACAAGTACATGCATGATCTAGTGGGTGAGGAATGCAGGCACGTCTGTGGTTCCCTCAGCCCGGCGGCCGTCACGCGCCTCAAAGTCCTCATGGGTGTAGGTATGTAAGAAGCGCCACTTTACTACAGCATAGGAATTCAATCAAATGGGCACGAGAGACAACGGACAGGAACCCTCGCCCTCGCCTTGGCATACGTTCGCACAGGCACCACTCTTCGCGTTTGCGTATGGGGGGGGAACACTAAAGGAAATTTTGGATTTGCACCACCCTTACGTACAGTATCATCTAGCCCATTTGTCTGCGGATCGATCTCACCGCGGCGGGTGGATTGATTGCATCGACACCGGAATCCACCATCGAAGTCTCGGACCTGACGACGACTTGGATGGGTACACTCGACCCCTTGTTTTATTGTAGGAGGAGCCCTAATATGTCTACACCGTATAAATTGACATAATAATGGGTATGGTATACGAAACCAATTAGCTGATTGGTTATGCTGGGCGTAATATGGGTTAAGGGGGTATCTTTAAATTGGCTTAGGTATTTAATACCTGATGTTATGTAGTACGGCCATAATAAGTTGGTAAAAACATAACGCCATAATATGTTACGATACTTTGCAAAATTCGAAACTAAATGTCGATTAACCCCATAAAAAGGGATCCTCCTACAATAAAACAAGGGGTTGAGTGTATACTAAATGTGGCTACTTAGCCATATCTCCCAGGCGTATTTATAATTAGTTACCTCCACTGGGTCACTACATGCTATATAGGGTTAGAATGTATAGGTGTATAGAAAATTATATGGTGTGTGACCTCGTCAGTTTCGTTCAAAATCGATAATCTTCGAATATTCGCAACATCGGATTAGCGGTAAGCGCCGGGAGAGCGGTCGGCTATGTTCCGGCCCATACAAATTGTATGTGATTCTACCAACCCGGTGGAGATAACCGAGAACACTCCTGGCAGTTGTAGGTGTACTTCAAGTTCCAGTTCCCCAGACGCTAGGCATGGGGCGCTTGAGGTACCTGCTAGAGTGCACCGCCCCGCTCTATGCAATTCTTTATAGTAGATAGTAGTGTACGTCTATAGGTAATTTGCATCAAGTCTCTACAGAGTTTGGCAGCCCTGTGCCGGGTTTATACTTTCTGTTCTTCATGTACTTAGTACTAGGTACTATAAGCTGGCGGAAATCCAGCCAAATCACCTCCGCTGAGTTACGATGGCCTAGGTACTCAAGTAAGTGTCGATTATATGGTTGGTATAACTAAGAAATAAAACAAAGCTGAACGTGCCGCTTGATTTCGCTTTGCCATGCGGCATAGAGATACGTGTTGGGCTTTAACGAAGCGAAAATGGATGATAAGCATGATTGATAGGGCCCCCTTTACAGGGCATAGCAACCAACCATCCCTCTTGATCCCCGTACCTGGTACCGAGTATAGCTAGCCCATGTATTACATATTCGGTCGACGGCAAGCCGGCACTAAAGACATCTTAATGTGCAACGTCGTCCACATCAGCCTAGCTATGTGGGGCTATTAGTATGTTATGACCACCACATTTAATAGATACTAGGCACTCATTCAGTAGGTCTGGCCAGACCAGGTAAGGTCGCATCGGAGCACCGATGATATATCTTGGCGGATGGATGTAGCAAGAGGCGGCTGGAAGTCGGAACCTTTACTTTACGTAGCACTTGTGTCCCTAGTGATTGCAGATTCACAGATCTGCCTTGGACTGTGACGAACCTGGAAAGCAATTTTAGCCCAGGTAAAGGGGACGTGGAAGTGTCTCGTTGGATTATGTTCTTCCATACACGCCCCCGAAGTTTGCAGATTCACACAAATCTCACCCCTATCCAAGTCTGTTTGTTGCGCTGGTGAGGTACGTCCTAGGCATACACGGCCTAAGTCATATGTGCCCGCTAATGGGAGTACAGTGGACAGAGGCTGCCACCGGGAGGCGATGACAGGGTCCGCTAAGCCTGTCCTCTGCGGCTTATTTCTCGAGTCTGCATTTACCCATGGTTGATGGGGCGGGCTGAACATCGGCAGAGTAGTAGTAGACGACAACGACGAAGTTACCGTCGTTATTGCACAACAAGAGGTGTGAGATTAGACGGCAGGTGGGAGCTGCCCCTTCCTACCACACAAGTCACGAAAGCGCAGGCTAACAAAGGAGCGCTGGGTGGACAGGAAGAAACAGTGTACATCAAGGGCTTTGCTGGCCGGTCTCAGCCAACACCAAGCAGGTAAGAAGGGAAACTATCCAGGGGTTTACCCGACGGATGGTACTGCCCCAGGAAGCAACAGCATCCATGTGTCTTGGGCCGTACCGGAAGACCATCCAGCTGCGGCGTGTATGTATCCAAGGGTTTTAAGGGTCGCGTCCGAAAGGGGAGCTCGACAAACTCACACCCCTGAGGTTACTCGACACACCCCCGAGGGCGTGGCGTCGGGCAAATCAGGCGCATGTTTTAGCCGACGCCAGGATAAGCACACGTCGTTTGCCCTAATCCGGCACCGTCCCGTCCAACCACCAAATTGCGCACATCTACAAACTCCCTAGCCCTTGCACGCTTCTATGTGCAGACTAGGGAAGGCAGCCAGCAACCGGGGGCTAAGGCCTATTCCGCTTCCAGCATTTGGCATCGGTAACCTTTCTGACTTCTAAACCCGTTCGTCTGGGGCTACCCACATCTTTTTAGAACATGCCTTTCAGACAGCCCATGATCAAAGGCTCCATGACCTTGTCTACAGTAAGTCCATCAGCCATTGAAGTAAGTACGTACATCCGCCGCCAACGCTACCCGCCGTCAACCTGTCCGTCCCCGGTCGTCAATACAAAGAATCCCCCTTCACAAGGTAGCGCTTGTCCATATCCCTGTCGAAACCATATGACGCAGAAACGATGAACCGTCATACAAGCGAAGCAGCAACGCGCGTGGACACAAACGCACTTATTACTTGCATACGCACACATGCCAGAGCGAACTATGTCTCTCATACGTATCGCTTCTCGGCCCAATATAATCCTCCCTATGCCATTCCACATAGAGTCTTTGCCGCTCGTAGATTCGATAGTATCCGTGACGAGCCCGTCAGCTATTACACACTTAAACTCCATAGCCGGACTTGAAGACTCATTCCGACTCTTCCATACATATAACCACCCATCCGCCCCATTACAAGCAAAGTCACTCGGGATACTACCGTGCTCCGAGAAGAGGATCTCTTCTTTTACACTTGGACAGCTTTCCGCGGCACGTCTTACGACTTGGACTCCCCTTTTCAACTACACCCGACCGTCTGGCTACGCATCTCAAGATGATGCCCTCGGTCTTAGGGGGCCCCGTCCAGAACGGGCCTTCCCCGATGTGTTCAACAGATTTCATGCCTGATGATATTGCGCTGCAGCTGGCTCTATCAGATTCGATGCGATCTATCTCACGCGGATCTACCTGTCAGCGACCACAAAACGCTATGCGGGTGGTCAAGCCAAGCAGCGCCAGCAATAGTCCCCAGACGATGATGGCACGCCGGAGGACATTGATGAACGATGGAAACCTGGCGAGGCGTCGACAGCAGGTTCTGGACTACGCTCTCGCACAACATATTCAAGGGCCTTCTCCGCAATATTCGAGCTATCCGGAGCCAGTCAAAAGGGCCAGTCGGCCAGTCAGCTGGCACCCAGGCTCGCACTTGCAACAGCCTCAGGCGCAGATGCAAATGCATCAGCCTATCCCGCAACCAGATTACTCCCAATACGTTGTTCCCCTGCCAACACCTTACGCCCCGGCGGATATGTATACTGGATACCAACATCTCCCCCCTACTCCTGCCGCCTACTCCGCTCATGCATCGCCGTCGCCTTCATTCTCGCCGCTGTCATTTCCCTTCGCGGCACCACCCCAAACGCAAGCTCCACCTCAGTACATCTCAACGGGGGCATGGGATCCTCCACGTCAGGCCGGATCAGGTCAATATTCTACGAATGGCAGCCCTGAAGCGGGCGTATCCCTGCCGCCTCCAGTGGACCATGGCTACTTCAGCCTGGATACATCCAATATCCATGCGTTCAGTGGCTGCACTGCTCCCCCGACTCCGGACGATATACAACCCGTGGTCCCTCCGGAAGAAGGGATTCCATACCAGCCACTTGAAGACCCCGAGGAGGAGGAGGGCGAAATATTAGTCGGAATGGGTCTTTATGATCCCCCTGTCAAGGCGGAGACGGATCCCGAACTCGATAACTACCGAACATCGACATCGCAATTACTGGGAACGACATACAGAAGAGGTCAGGGACTTAAACTAGAGGAGGCTTGGGAGCCTCCGGCATCAGATGATGAAGACGAAAGCGAAGATGCCGACGGAGAGGAGGAAGAACGGACGAAGGCGGATGCCGCACAGTCAACGACGGCTCAGCAGTCCTGGATATGAGGAGCGGTCACTTTTCGAAGTCGACCTTCCCCATCCCAGACCCCTCAAAACATCTGCGAGCCCATGAAGACCATCTGGACCTCAGAAGTGTCCTACCCGAAACGTTTTATGTAAAGATAGAAACATGATAGATAGCCACGGACCTGATTGGTGCCCCACAGCGACACCAGCCTCCCGCGACACAAAAAAAAAAGCAAAAACGCCTTGACAAATCAACTATAAGGAGCGCAAGTTCGTGACTCTAGCGATAGTGAATATGGCTGAGAGGCGGACAGTGGAAGTTCAACTCTCTTCATCCTGCATGATTTCTACGTGATACTGAAAAGCACATCCCATCCTATTCCCCGGCTCTCGCACGTAATGTTGAAGCGCCGTAGAACGGCTTGGAGTTTCCCGACGCATGGCCGGACAGGGATATCATTGGTAGTTTCTGCGCAGAGGCTCAAAATAATCCCTGTCAAGAAAACCTTGCAAGCTTTCCATGGAGCTGTTCCACATGCAAGAAAGCGGAGCCCCCCATTCTAGTGGGGACGCAGCAGCGGACAGGTGGGGTTTCAGGCTACATCCAGTGTCCAGCCTCTCAAGTGGCCTCCATCATCGGTGATGATCTCCTTGGGCGCTTTTTCTCCTCTAAACCCCCAAGCTTTGACTCTTGTCTTGCGCTTGCCCACATGTGTGCGAGTGCTGTGCGTGCGCATGTGTGTCCACACATGCGCAAAAGAAGTCCGTATGTATCAGCGTACCATGACGGCGTCCAGTCCGAGCGGAACTCAAGATCGTGGGGCGCGTTTACCCTAGAAGGTGGCAAAGACAACATCAAACTTCGTACTGCAGTACCTACGTTTGATGCGGAGGGATCGTCAGTGTTTGGTTGTAGCTAGTTGTTTGGTAACCACATGAAAGGACAATGATGCTATCTCCGTTGAGGACATATGGGAAGTCCTCAAACGCTACGACTCCGACACTCCCAGGTAGTTAGAGACGGTGACCTTAGTTATTAACCCGATAAGGCAAAACACCACGCCCTCTACCCTGAAACTTGTTTATACGGGGTAACCATGTCAGCTTACCCTGTTCCACAAATGACGAAATAACACGAACGCCAGCGGAAACTTATCTCGGCAGATCGGGATTCGTATCCAAGTACGCTACCTGTACATGGTAGGTTCAACGGGTGTTAGAGGCATCTGCTTAAGGCAATTCTGCGCCCCTGACGTATGGTCTATTGTGTCTCCAATATGCTGTATCAACCTCGCTGTCTTTCCATCCAAATCCGCGATTCCTCCGTGCTCGGGGCTGATACGCTTACATGGGCTAAACTCCCCTAGATCTGTCAATGTGCTCACTTTCGGGAGAGATGGAAAATTCCGTCGGACATCCATTGGTAGCCCCTCCACACCTATGATACGTACCTGCCCACTACCCCTCCAGATGAAGTGCTCTCGGTAGCTGCCCCACCTCTAGGGTAGCTTTTGAAATGGTTCCCGTACTTGGGAAAAAGAGGTCCACCGAGAAAGGCCGGTATACTGCAGGTTTTATGGGTTTGCTGCGTGGAAAGAAATAGCATGTGGTTATTAATGCTGTGGAACAGAAGCGGAAAAAGAAAGGAAGAGGAAAGAATAAAAAATTTGCACCACTGCCGACCCAGTTTTCAATGGTCTAACCACAAATTCCGCAGCATCGGCTCTGCATGTAGTGGCCCCTCGCCTGTCTCTGTTCTCCTTGCTTATTTAATTCCCCTGTACGGAGTCGAAGCGGAGCCAGCTTCATGATCTGGTCAAACTCTGCACCACCTCAGCGGTGATGGCATCCCGGCAGCGAAATGTATAATTCACCCCAGGAGTTGGAAGATCCCGACGGCTTATGAATTTAGGTTCCAACCGACCGTATTCCCATTCGGGCAATACAGCGCTCCTTCTGCACAACCGCTATTGCCGGATGTCACGAATGCCACCAGTACCACTATGTATGGCAACAAACCCTCGATCCTAGGCCGGAGTTGTTGAGCAGGAATTAGTCACCCACTTGATGCCATATATGCATATGGACCACACTCCCGACATCCAATCTGCTACCCGCCGGAAGAAGAGCTTCTTTAAGTTCCTAAACCGGTCTTCGACGATATAACATTCTTGCTGTTCCCTGCACAGGATCGTCCCCGAAGTTACAATGCACAGCCCGTAGGTGACTCGAAAAGACGGACGGCACTTCCATGGGTAACTGGTCGTGCAGTTGTCTCATGACTACGTTCGACTTTTAGAAAGGACAGCAGACCCCCAGCTATCCGGGGCAGATTAATACCCGCTTGGACGAGACGATTATCGCGAGGCGATTGGCTTGCGTTCTCGTACGTTACATTAGGAAAGTTGCAGTTCGAGCAAGAAGAACACGCCTAAGTCACACTACAGCATAAGTTGAAATCTAGTAAAGGGGGTGTAGCTGTGGATTGGGGACGTGGGCCTTTTACGAAAATACTAGCCCCAAAAGTAATATTCCGTGGCGTCAACAGCGGAGGTGGTGGGTGTGCTCTGTGGACGTTGCCGCCAAACAAAGTCGTCGATGGTATGGTTCTAACGTTAGCGAAGTTCCGGCTTCTATGGATGCGAGATGATGGTTGCGGAGGCTAAGAAGCTCAAGGACCAGTAACGGGCCTTGCTTCATGTGGGAGACGATCTCATCAAGCGCTTAGAACAGTCGTAACTTCAATATATTCAAGACCAAAAGGTAAGGACGGAGCGAATTCGGGGTAGCTGGCCTTGTTGGTTAAGAAGGTGATGGTACCGTCTACCAAGCTAGTAGCTTCGCCCGTATGACCTTACATGGGTAATATAAGGGAAATCTCATCAAAGGCCTGGAATTCCAAAGCGGCAAAGCCTCCAGAACCTGTGTGCGATCAACAGATAGGTAATGTGTGAAGTTCATGAATTTCCAGAGACCTGAATATTACCGTGTAAGTGTGCATAAGGGACCCCGGAGTAGCGTGCCCCCACAAATCCTTCCGATGAGGACGAGGCTGCGTATCTCCGCAAATTCTTCAGGATATCAATCCTAATTCACACCAGACTCGTTTCATAAACCACGGGTGCAACGTGCTCTTCCAACTTTGAAAGATCCTTCAGCTAGCATCAAACGAGCAGGTCGACTACCCCGTTTCGCAAGTTCCTCCACACCTCGGCTGCATCGGTACCTTCCTTACCGACAGTATCCTTACATGGGATAGTATGCCGCGATGGTCCAGTACATCCACACGCCCTGGAGGGTTCGCGCGGAGCTGTTGAAAGTCCGCCAGCAATTTTACCCTTCACCACCGGCCGAGGCCCCTACCATCACCGCCGAAGATGAGGCCGAGCAGCAGCATGCCGTCTCGAGGGTCTCCATGTGGATGCAGCGCGGCGGCTGCCCCCATCTGGTCGAGTCCACGGCTCTCCTCGTGGCGGCCATCCTCAGCGATCTCCGCGACACCAGGACAGGGCCCAGCTCTTCGTCGTACGCAATCCGAGCCGCGTACTCGGCGGCATTTAGCCGGTATGTGAAGTTCTTCCCTACCGCTCTCCTTTCTCTTGCATTTCGGTTAGGTACTTCAGCATTGGTGTGCCCCGGCCCAAAGTTTCGCCGCTGCTTCCTCGTCTGCTTAGGTTAGATGCAAGGGTCCCAGTGCTCGGTCTCGGCACCACTGGGTACTGCCGGAGATCCGGTCGTGGCCCTGGATTCCTTGGGTTCCTTTGCATCTGCTACTGCATATACATGCCAAGAGATGGTCTTTGTCCTCGCCGGTTGGAAATCGAAGTCGAATAGGCTCAATGTCGGGGAGGCGGGAGAGCAAAGATTTGGTACCGGACAAAAGGACTTCCCACTCCTTACCTGGCTGTCTTGATGCAATACCAGGACGCCGATATATGGCAAGAGGTGCCCATTCACGACTGGCCGCCCCGCCTGGGTAAAGGCTACTGGGACTCGAGTCATGTTGCTAACCATGCTTTTTGTTGCCCGTAGATTCGTCACCGGCCTCTTAGACAGCCACCAAGACAAACAGCGCAAGATGAGCATGTATGCAGTTGCTAAGACAATCGGCTTACCAGCAACATTCGTCGAACTCAGGCACCAAGCTACTCACGAGCAACTGCCTTCACTTCTGAAGCTCCGGGCGGCGGCTAAGAAGGCGCTTGCGTGGATATGGCACTACTACTGGAAAAACCTGCCCGGCGATGAGTCATCTACAACAGAAGATAAGGCGGACGCATGCAGGAATTTACTGATCCAGTACCTCAGAGACGAAGAGCAAAGTACAAGCAAGAAGTCGTTGCAGAAGAAATCGAGGCAGTGGGACCAGACCCTTATCCTGCAAGTCTTGGCTGAGATCGGCGAGTCTTCCGCGGACCCCAAGCTACTCCTCCGGTCTCTACAATTATCTCGCGGTATACTTGATGGAAGTTTTACGACTTCGCCTGCCGCAAGAGCAGATGGTGGCCAGCCGCGCTCCGTAAAAGACATTGAAGCAGTCAGGGCCGATCTGGAGAAATCCCGCGATGAGCTTGAAGCTACGTCACTAGACGTCAGGGACAGGCCCCTCCAGCCTCAGAGTCGGACATCGCTTCAAACGAGAGGTTGGTCTAGACACGAAGGGCCGTGGAATGCGAAGCCAATCGGTGTTATATAGACACAAGCAAGCCTTTGCCAACCGGTTGCTGTCCCTGGGCGATAGAAGTAATACTAAGAGCGACGAGAGGCCCCGTCAAGATCCATAGTCCTACCCACAAGCTTCGGTTCTCCTGCTTAGCGTCCCTTGCTCG
Source organism: Monosporascus sp. CRB-8-3 (assembly GCA_004155055.1). Classification (NCBI taxonomy): domain Eukaryota; kingdom Fungi; phylum Ascomycota; class Sordariomycetes; order Xylariales; genus Monosporascus; species Monosporascus sp. CRB-8-3. Next base: position 41,106 of record QJNZ01000263.1, read on the forward strand.
TATGCTTGTATCAGCGACGTTTGGAAAGGGATGCCGTAACGTAGGGGAAGGGGTCATATATTAGCCGGCCGATGTCATAATCAAGACCCCGCTATGTCTATATCCCGTATCGAGCGGGATGTTCGGGGTAGATACAGCATAACACAATGGGGAAACCCTTTCCGTAGCACTGTCCAAGTTCGCAGGTCCCGAGCTAGGCGGTAACTAGGGACGTCTCGAATTTCAATCTGAGGAAGTTGACGAGTCCTGAGCAAAATACTACCACTACACAGACTCGCGTATCTTGCCAGCTGTTGCCGGCTGTACACCTTCATATGTGTATACCTAGCTGTGAGGGGTCGACGTCATTGCCACTACTGTGAGCGTGACAAATCATTCCGGAGCCGTCGGTAGATGTTATAGGTAAGCCTACAGTTCTCACGTCAAATATCGGGCATCGCCGTTGTATCTATGAATTTCCTCGCAAAGACGAGACCTTTAGCTTCGCGAAAAATCGGTATCTTGACAGCGGCTGTAAGTCTATTAGGATCGGAGATGCCAATCGCCATCAGGGTACCCCCAAAGTCCCCCGGTACAACGGCTGACTCGGCCAATAGTCCGCTTTTAGGCACGCCATGCATATCCAGTCGATTCCTATGTGTAGGTATCTTTCTGGCAAGCGACACCTTCGGGTCCTAACCGGGGCCTCTCAGGGACGGGGAAAAGTGACAACTACGCGTACCTGCTCGTGGATGACCAGTCGAAGGATGCTGTGATCATTGACCCGGCGAACCCCGAAGAGTAAGATTAACTTCATGACACGAAGACTCATGAAAGACCTAACACGATGTCTAGGGTGTCACCCGTCCTCAAGCAGGCAATCTCGGCGGGCAAGATCAACCTCAAAGCCATCGTGAACACACACCAGTAGGCATCTCCCCTTTATCCGGTACGAGCAATACTAACGGGCGCCATAGCCATTGGGACCATGCCGGGGGAAATAAGAAGCTGGTAAGATGGACCATGGTATTCAAGGAAAGCCAGCCCAGCCAGCTGATGAGGTTCTGTAGCGCAATGATCTGGGGACCCCGGACCTCCCGATCGTCGGGGGTAAGGACTGCGAGGCTGTCACCAAGACCCCAGCCGACGGCGAAGGTTTTAATGTCGGGAACATTGCTGTCAAGGGAATTTACACGCCTTGCCACACCCAGGACAGCATCTGCTGGTTTGCGCAGGACGGCAATGAGAAAGCAGTATTCACAGGAGATACGCTGTTTCACGGTGGTATGTAATACGCGGGCCAGTTCTCACGTCGCTCCCTACCTGGTAGTTCGAGAATGCTGGTTTGGTTAACTACTTCTAGGTTGCGGGAGGTTCTTCGAGGGTACGGCGGAAGAGATGCATACGGCTCTGAATGAGAAGCTGGCTGCGCTGCCCGACGACACCAAGGTCTACGTGAGTAGTCGAGAATCACACGAGATGGCCGAACTTAAAGGCTAACTCTCGATCTGCACAGCCCGGTCACGAGTACACGAAGTCCAACGTGAAATTCGGCATATCGGTTCTCCAGAGCGAGGCGGTCAAGAAGCTGCAAGCTTTCGCGGAGAACAACAAGGAGACCCAGGGACAATTCACCATCGGCGACGAGAAGGTACGTCGGAGACGAGATTATCGCTGGGATTTGGATTAACTATCCGGACATAGCAACACAACGTGTTCATGCGGGTCGAGGTAGGTATTCACACCTAGTACGGCAGATGCATCGTGGGTCGCTGACTCTCTGGATGATAGGACCCGGAAATTCAAAAGGCTACGGGTAGGACGGACTCCGTAGAAGTAATGGCAAAGCTGCGAGAGATGAAGAATAACTTCAAGTGAGTAAGTAACCGGAATATCTTTCACCATCGCTTGTATCATAGAAGTGCGATCCTGACAGGCACCAGGCCACCACCGGACAGCAAGATGTAGAGCACGGAATCGCAGTCGTTGCGAGTGACATTGTCAAATGCAAGTTCTATAGCAAGATTTCTCGTGTATATGAACCTCTCCTTGTAGTTATATAACGAGTTACGAATCCGACGCGGCCGGAAATGTGTGCATGTTGAGATTAACTAGATAGACTATCTACTGGAAGAATGTGTCACCCAACAAGCGGCAAACACCTGTCGACCTTGGACGACAGTTGTCAACGGACACCTGGGGATCATCGAGTTATAAACTCGACAATGTATTTTCATCTGGCTTCACTGTCCACACTTGCTCGCTGTAGATGCGACGAGACGGCAAGCTCTAGCATATTTTGAAGCTACTCGGTTGCGAGTGCATATAGGCGGATCACTAACAATGTTGAATGAAAAGCTGACTCGAGAAAGGTAGGCAAACTCGTTGAATCTTCTCAACTGGTGCTGGAACCCACGGATCGTGCCCAGTTATCGAGACAGCACCTACAGTACCTACCTCCATAGGCGAGATCCAATGGCGCTACTCGGAATGCCATCGGCGGCGCGGAGTGTAGAAGTCCGGGGAGTTGCTCCCCCTCCCTTCCTCGGATTTCGGTGGTGGAAGAAGAGGAAGAAGAGGAAGGAAATGCTGAATTTTCTGCTGGTCCGAGATTTCTAGGTAAGGCCCGAACGTGGACCTGCCTAGCTGCCAAGGGTACTCCGACAGCTGATGACATCTGGCGAGCATCTGTGAGCGTTCCACATTAGTTACCCCTGAAAGTGCGGATGGGCGTTTGAGAATTCGGAAATCTACTTCGTAAAGTCGACACTATATTATTTTCCGCGGTCTACTTCATTGAGCTCGCTACCCTGTCGCATTCGCGTTTCGTGCATGTTTGTGCTTCTGACCTTATCCCTCAACAAGGAAGGGGCCTCCCCGTGTTCACAATCCATTCCTCCGTGGGTTCCCCGCCAAAATAATTAGCAACGACATGTTCTGTGTGGTTACGGGTACAGAATAAGGCTGCCATTGCATTACTCGTTCCGCGCCTGTGACCTCGGGATGAGCCACCAGCAAAGCCCTGTTGCGACAATAAGTGCCAGCACGATCGGTTGCAGTACTGCCACGCCGGCGCTTGTAGCTATCAGGCCAGTAATCGAGGGGAAGAGGGAACCGCCCGCCTGGGCAAGAACGAAAATAAAGCCTGTGTCGATGGTCTTAGCTCTCCTCTGACCCCGAAATTCTTCCCCCATACAGCTTACCTAAGGCCGTCGTCTGTGATTCCTTGGGAAATATCTTGGAAGCCACGGACATGCCCTGGTTCCACATAGGCTCTAGCTTCAGTCCCACTGGGACGCAAAATATAAGGCAGAGGGGAGAGGTTACTCACAGTCGCGAAGAAGGGGCCGAAGAAGAAACCCATCAAGCTGAGCGCCACGGCACTGCCGATGATGTTGGGCTGCAGCCAGAAGACGAGTTGCAGGCAGGCGCAAATGACGCTGTATATGATCAGCATCCGCCTCTCCCCGAACCGGTACGTAGGCTCAGCGAGAAACAGCCGCCCGGCGAGAAGACCTCCGTAGTAGCCCGTGGGCACATATCCCATCTGCCAATTTGTGGTTAGTTATCCCCTAGGACGAGCACGAGCACCCATGATCGCGACGATGGGTGCTATTCTCAACACGGGATGGCAGACGCATTCAAGAATTACGTTCGCTCGTAGTGCCAGAACTGAAAAGGAGCGCTAAGCGCCGGGGAGACCACTTACGTTAGCCAAGTCGCCGCCTCGGACAGTGGTCAGGAACTCGACGACCCAACCGCCGGCCGTCATCACGGCACCAAGGTTGAAGAAATAGAACATGCTGATGATCCACAAGGCCTTCAGCTTCAGGACACCCGCCGTCTCGCGGAAAGCGGCCCTATTCCGCTTTTGGGTACGAGAGTCCTCTGTTACTCTCGGTCCGCTCCAGAGACTGTCCTTGAAGGCGACGGCAACCCCGACCTGGTTGAGCAGGCTGATGGCTACGAGCACTATGTACACTCTCCTCCAACCGGCTATCCCCATCGAATTGGGGCTGTTCGCTACCGCCGTGGCTATCATGGGACCGACGAAGCAGCCGAGAGCGTAGCATGCGTGGATGAAGCTAAGCCACCTGTGGGGGACGTTATGCAAGCCGCTCACGAACGTGTTGGAATGCGAATCCTGGTAGGCCACTTGTGACACGTAGAGTCAGCCGTTACTTCTTGCTCGCAGTCAAGCGAGTAACGTATGGTTCCGAGATATTGGAAAGGTTACAATCCGTAACCAAGTCCCAATAACATAAGGAAAGTGGGTTTATCGTGAAGGTAGCGAAGAGGTCAAGAAAATCTTCCGGGATCACTTACTCCCGAGTGCCTGGAGGAAGAAAGTGACGCAGAAGAGAGGCAGCGCGCTCCAGGGGCGTAAACATTGCGAGAGCAGCTGAAAACCGGCACCGACGGATAGCAGCTGGCCCAGGGTTAGGTGGGCCGTGAGGATAGGGTTGGTGACCGCGGCGACGAACCACCCAGCGAAGGTGGTGGCATAGCTACACCAGTTCAGATTTCTATCCCAGATTTCTATCCCTAGTACTCGGCCTCCGAGAATACTTACATGATAGCCACTTGGCCGGTCGAGATGCCCCAATAGGATAACATATAAGGGAGCAAGGGGCCCAGGGTTCCGTCGTTCTATAGACGTACTTTAGTATCTAATCCTCGAAAACGTAAAAAACCACTTCGAATCTCAAAATGCAGCCGGGGGGTGGCGAATCCGGGGGTTAGGAAAGTCACAGGACATACTACACCGACGTCAGCTCACGGAAGGCCCATGGAAGAACAGAGCCCAGGAGTACTGAGCCCGAGACAGGGAGGCTACACATACCGACACCCGCACAGAAGAACGAATAGCCAGCAACCACTAACTTGAGGAAAGGCGTCGCCGGTTCGCGGTTGACCGCGTCTGATCCCGACGGAGCATCTTCGGGCGCGGTCTCTACGTCCTTCCCGGGTTGGTAGCGGGGGAGCTCAGTCAGGGGAATAGGCTGAGCCTCGACGACCTGGGTGTGGGAGTTGGACATCGTACGGTAGATACGGTAGTTCGTCTAGCAGTAACTACGAGGGAGGGATGGCTCCGGGCTATGCCTAGAGATGTTCAATTACATGAAGCCCCATCCAAACTTCGTGGGAGCTTTATACAACTGTTGTTGTTGTTCCCGTTGATATTGCTACCGGATACCCGCGACTCCGAGGGTTCCAACGGCAAAAGGTCGGCTCAGCACGCACCCATGACCGATCTGAGCATCTTCAAGCATGGCCCGGGCCGCTATTCCGAGCATCGTCTCATGACCGTCCGAAATAACTTCGTATCTTGAGGATTTACCAGAACGTTACGGATTGAGTTAAGACTGACGGCTCTACGTGAAAGACGGGATGCCCCATCGGGTGCCCCCGGATGTGGGATAGTTGGGACAGTTGGGGCGGTTCCCGATTGGGGACAAATTATAAGGTTACGGGTCTCCAGCCTGGGGCATGTAAGCCGTCTCATCCGCACTGCGCTTGTGCGGGTGGCTACCAAGGTAGGAAACTATAAGAGCCATGTTGATGTCGCTATTTATTAACAGGACAGATAGGAAAGATCCCGTGGTCCCGTATGTAAGTATGGAATCGAGCCGCCTCGAGAGAGGTGCATGTGGGCGTGTACCGTATATCGTTCGCCCCAGACCAAGATTACTTACGTAAGATTACTCTCGTAACACCCGGCACTGAATATTAATACCCACCAATGATCTTCGTAGCTTGCGTAACTACCGGTAAACCAGTAGTGTAGGGAGCCAAACAAAGGGTAAGTGCTGTCAGCTCTCTCGTACGTATAACATAAGGCGTAATCACGGTTATTGTCCGCTGGATCCTACATAGGTATTTATGTCGATTTATTATGGAGTTTCCGAATAGGAGTAACAGAGAAATAGCACCTACAAACACTATCCGTTGGGGGGGACTAGACGTCAGAATACATAGTTCTCGATAACTGCATTACCCTAAATGGAAGGAAAGGCCCCGTTGCACGCAACATGGATGGAACGGATTGGTTGGTCTAAAGTCCTAGCTCAGCACAGACCAAGTTCGATGTATTCGACCCCTTCTCCCCCCCTAGCGGATAGATCTAAGTTACTACATACATATGTTGCAATAGGGACTTGTAACTACCTAGCCCTCCACAGTTACAGTGGAAGGGGGTGCAACGTCATTTCGCCTTGGTTGAATTGTCCTTATCAGTTGCCTATTCCTGAGTGAACACTTATCGATGCTACCAGGCATCGTTCAACCTCGAAATTACAGTGTACGAAGGTGTCTGTCTAGACGCCTCACACGTTGCGCCTACGCCTACGTCAACACCAACTTCCAACATAGCTTGATCCGATAACGATCACATACCGATAAACCGATACGTCGGGCGGCATAGGAACTAACGGTATGACTTCTTCGACATGGGTGCCAGCGACTCCAAGTTAGTCTTCAAGAAGGGCATCTTTAGGCTTTCCGAGGAGCGACACATACCGGCCGACGATCCCTATTGGACATCTGTTCGTGCACTCGCTCTTCTTCTACCTCCCCCTTTATTCCAAGCCACGACTTTTACGTATTGACCCCGTACTTTCGCAGTTTTGGGAGCTCCCAGAGTCGTCCGAGGATGTCTTCAGCCTCTTTGCGCCCGCCGACATCCGTCGCACTCGCGACAGAGCCCTCGAGAACCTGGAAACCCTCATCCTCGCCGTCACATCCCGCCTGTTCATCTTGAGGCATCATCCTTCTTTTCCCGATCACGACCTCGCACCGGAGCGCGATGCTTTAAACTGTATCAGGATCCTGACACGTGTTCTGCCATATCTATACGAAGTCGACCATCTCCAGGCATGGGAGGACAAGTTCTTCTGGGGAGCGAGGAGGAAGCGGACGAGACGGTCGACCATAGCCAACGAAGTCCTTTTCGATGAATCCCAAGAAGACGAGCAGCGTACGAAGCCGCCGGCGGAGGAGTTCGAGGATGCGAAGCCCTTGGCGGAAGAGTTGATTGATACCCTCGTCGACCTGCTCTTCTTCTCGGACCTTACCGTCCCGAAGCAGCCTCATGGCAAACCGAAAGTCACTTATTCCATTTGGCAAAGCGGCGTCGGCTGCAATGCCACCGTACCCACCACCAAGGAGTGCGAGAACAATCGCTGCGAGATTCTGCGACTGCTCCTGACTCTGGCGAGTCAGAGCATGTACATGTCGCCGAGCATACTGCCGGGCAAGGGGACCAAGGCCCTGACCTACATCTGCACGTGTTCGGATAAACAAGTGGTGCTGTCTGTACTGTGCTCCTTGCTAAATACCGTGAGCCCACCGCCCTTCGCCAGCCCTTACTCCTTCGGCCGACTGATTGTTCTAATCTAGACGTTAAAATACAACCCCGCGAGTTGGCGCGTCCCTTACAACGCCCTGGTCTTCAAGGATCCCAAGGAGGTTCTCGTCACGTACACCCTGCAGTTCCTGCTCGTCGTCCTCCTCTATCCGATACCCGAACCCGTCTCCGGCCCTGCCCCGAAGAACTACTACCGCCATTTTCTCGGACGGTTGCACCGCCCCCAGGACTTCCAGTTCATCGTGGATGGCATGACGCGGATATTGAACCAGCCCATCCAGGCTAACTCGTCGTACATACCCGGCACCCAAACGAGTGCTAAGTTCTCGCCCGAGATTATCATGCTCTTCTGGGAGGTCACGCAATGCAATAAGCGGTTTAGATCCTTCATGATCGACACGGACAGGGCGCATGATTTCCTCATCCTCATCCTGTTCTACGCTACCGAGTACAAGGCCGACGCTTCGAAGCAGGGCGTCGTACGCATGTGCGCTTTCTTGTTGCAGACTCTGAGCGTCGAGAAGAACTTTGGGGTAAATCTTAACAAGAGATTCGAAGGCCAAGATACCCTGCCTCTCGTGATAAGGATTCCTAATTTTAAGGGGACGTACGCAGACTTCCTGATACAGGTGAGCATGGTTTCGCTAATAAATCATTCCTGATGCACAGCTAATGTTCCGTCAGTCCATATACAACCTCATCTCCACGAGCCAGGGCAAGCTCTCCGCTGTATACCCCGCGCTCTTGGCCGTCGTTAACAACATCGCCGCCTACCTGGAGGGCATAAGCGGGACGTCCAGTGCCAAACTGATGCAGCTTTTCATCTCGATGTCTTCCCCGTCCTTCCTCCTAGCAAACGAAAGCAATCACGATCTTTTGAGGTCGCTCTTGGAATCCATGAACGCTATCCTCGAGCATCGATATCTGCGTAAGACCAGCGTGAACTTGGACTTATGTCATATGAGCTCACGCGTTTGCAGAAAACCCGAACTTCGTATACCTCGTCCTGAAGAATAAGAAACGATTCGAGGCGCTGCGGAGTTTTACGCTTGAGAGCGGTCAAGAGGAGATCGAACGGCGTAACCGTCGGAGGAAGGACGGCGCTCCGCCTTCCGACCCGTTCGACATGAGTTCTACGCGGAGCTCAGTAGAGAGCTTACGGAGTCCCACCGTGGCGCAACCCAAGACGCCGACATTAAGTGACGTGCCCGAAGAGGATGCGACGTTCGCCATCGGCGACGACGAGGACGAAAGCGACCAAGACGAGAGGCCGACGCCCGCGCAGTCGAGTCCGAGCGAGAATCCCTCCCGGGCGTCTTCTGTCGCCAGCGTCGGAGATGCCGTGCCGACGCAGGTAAGAGGGATGTCGGAGAAGGCTAGAGGCAAGATGCCGGCGGGGGTCCCGACCTTTTCGAGACAGAACAGCACCACGAGCCTCGGTGGCCACTCGGCAGCCGGCCAATCCGCGACTGGCGTCTTTGAACCGTCGGCCCAGTGGATAGAAAGCTGGCTTCCGGAATTGCCCTTGCATACGATTCTTACCGTCATTCAACAACTGACCGTGCTGCTCGATCGCCGCGGGCTGCCAACCGACCCACCCTCGGCGGAGACGTTGCGGACCATCAAGGAGGCTGACCTCTTCGGCATCGAGCCGTCTCCGGTAAGGATACACTCCTTCGAGTGGTCGCCCCTGGCGCTGGGCTGGTACGAGTCGCTCGTCTGGGGCTTCGTGTTCACCAGCGAGATGCAGGTCTCGAAGGGCACCGTGGGCGTCTGGAACGGAACGGCGATCAAGCTGTTCAAGGTACAGGAGACGGCACCCCAGGGACCGTCGCTGACCTCGCCGCGCGGGGCGGTCGACGCCGTGGGGAATAATATCGTATCCAGGATCGGGTCCATCAACCTCCGCGGCCCCGCATCGCCCGTCACCTCGGGAGGACCGGGAACCCCGCCGCCACCCCGGAATCCGTAGGCCGATTTCGGGGGCGCGTGTTCCAGTCCGGCTATGAATTAGCCGCGCTCGTGGGGATAATGGGAGGCCGAACGGGCGCACTATTGGGGTTCATATTCAAGTTACCCGGGCTGGGCGTTGCTCGTGGCGTTCATAGTAGTTTCGAGTAGGACGGCAATATTAATTACAAGGGTACGCCCTTTATGGACCCGAGTCGCCCTAGGCTGTGAGCCATCCGTTCCCCCCGCCCGTCCGTGTGGTGAAATAAGGAAGTGTCGGGTTGGCCCCTATTTGAACTTCGACCGCGTCGGATGCCTAACTAGCCGTACATGTTGGCCTACGAATCGCCTCTCGGTTTGTAGGCCGTGGCTTGCCAGTAAATCTATAGGCTTTAAGGGGTTACCAAGGGTTTTGGTCTTGGTTCACAATGGGTGGTGAAATCTGGGGCAACTTCGGGATACCGGTTTGGGGATTAGGACTTGAACGGAAGGAGAACGGGGAGAGAAAAGGGGCGCCGGGGGGTTGCTCCTTTACAAGGAGTCTGCGAGCGTATATTGATAACAATTTGGGAAAATCAAAAAACGGAAAACTATATCACCTTTTCCCCGTCCGCTACATTTACGTATTGCACACATTAAGTTGCCTACCCTTTTATTAGTAAGGCCTGCCTCCTTCAAGTTTTAAAAGAATTTCGCACGCAAATAGCACCCGCCCTCTGCCCTTCCAAACCTCTTTCCCCCAACCCTTCTTCCAATATGCCGATGTCAGCCATATGTGATCTCTGAGGGAAATTGGGCCACCTCTCGTGTTCCCTTGCGTCTCAGAAACCATGACCTATCTATAACACTAAAGCACGTTCGAAAAATGGCATATCCGCCCCATCTCCAAATCTTTACACCTGCTGATACGACGCCGATAGCACCTATGCGTACGTTTAATCTTTTCCTTATATTTCCAGCCGAGCTACGCGTCAAAATATAGCATCTCGCAGTGGAACGCTAGCGCATTATCAAAGTACGCTTGCGGAACCGTACGTTGATGGACGGGCTTTTCGCCTAGCAAGGGGATATTAGACCCAAAACGCGCGAAAACGAACGTTACGGCATAGTCGTTTACGGCCACCAGACACTTAGCAAGTTGTTCCGCGTCAGCCGAGAGTTGCAGGATGCAGCCCTGGCATTTTACCGAATATACCTTCCCTGCTGGCTGATCAAAGGCGCGACGAAGGACGATGCGATGAAGCCCGGCATCCTTTACTTAAAACGAGTTTCACCGAGACTCTCATTCAACTCCGGGAAGTCTTCTTTGTCCAGGTTCAGCGGACCGGCCGTCACGTATTTGGTTATCGAAGCGGCGCGCCAACTTCTGAAAATCAGCTGAACCCTTCGTTTCCCATTGCGGCCATGGCGCCTACCTTCGATCGCCTACATCCTGACCCCCGGCTTATCGGTCGGGACTTGGACAAAATTTTTGTGAACGTCGACCCTCGTCGCATGCTTTATGCATGGGGACGGCTTTTTTATGATTATTTTGGCGGTCGTGTGATACCGCAAACGGAGCACCGCGTTCTTTTGACCTTCGCTCCGACTGCTTACGACGTATATGATTACCGGGACGCAGAAGAGTGGTTGCAGAAAGAGGAGGACAATTGGCTGAAGGAGACTTCTAGGGACGGCCAGTCCGCTCAAGCTGTGGGTGGAGGCTCCGAGGCGGCGGTGGGAACCGCCTTTGGGTTCTGGCTGTTTCCTGTATACGCCTTTGGTGCGCTGCCTGAGAACCCGAACCATGGGTTCAGGAGCGAGGGACCGCGCACTATGGACTTGAAAGAGAACTGGCCCGAGTTAGCGTTGTTGAATCTACCGTAGCACTTTTACCTCATTAACATAGTAGTGGAAGTGTATTACAACTATTCTTTCTCTGTGATTTTTGAGTTCTATTCGTAGAAGGCATGACACAGACGATATGATCGTGACGAAAGTCGCCAACTCTCCCTTACGTTCGCCTTCTGGTACAACTAGACGATATGGAATGGAATGCGGAAGACGATCCCAAATGCCAAGACTCATTCCCCCTGACTACACCAAGCCACAGGACTCGTTATCGTTAACATAGGCGGCTCATAGTGCTAACCTTGTTGCCATGCAGACACGACCCAAGAGGTTCGACTAATCGCAACTGTGCCCATCCCGAGCCATTCTGATCAGAGCCGATGACGTAGTTTTGGGTTCCAGAAGCTGAAAGGCAGCCTGTCTAGGGTACTCTTCCTGTCCGCCGTACCTATAACGACAGGCCAAAAAAGCCCAGTGTCGCTGCCGTGCCGGCAGTTACTGTGTACAATTTAGACGATCAATTACCCCCTAGCACCGGACTCCGCTGTTTCCGGGAGGTCATGTTGACCGGCTCGTTGTAACATACAGTGAAATTGGGGGCCAGGGGAGCTTACCTCCGGACTGCATATCCACCGGTGAGGTTGTGGCATTCCGTAGAGCGCAATCGGCTGACAGCACCCCAGACGAACACCAAATTAGGAACATTGGTTGAAACTTACCTCAGCGAGCTTAGGCCTCTGCTGGCTCTCTAATTTTTTCAAGTTTTCCAATGTATTACGCCAAGACGCTAAAAATTAACCAATCAAATCTCATATCCCCATAACGGGCCAATAAGGTTAAATCTGCGCTCAGTTATCTAAGCGGTCCGACTACAATGTAAAAGGGGGCAACATTAGGGTTATTGCAGCAATTCCCCCAACGCTGTAGAATGCACCCACCACTGAGTCGTTGTTGTCAGGGTTGTTATTTTCAGCCTTGTATGCAAAGTAGATATGCCAGTCGTGCCGGATGACTCTCCACCCTAGTGCTGGCTGAAGCTTTTCATTAGGGTATGGATCCTGCCCGCCCCCGGGCTACATCCCCTCTCCTTTTGAATTTGTCTTCTTGCTCTGCCTCTGGCAGCTGTATAACGGGGATGACACCGGAATTGGCTGGTGGCGGCTCACCTGCGATCTTGAGCTCTACCTCCAGACCATCTGGGTCATGCACTATAATGATGGGCAGATCCGTGATCCGCCATATTCGAAACATCTCCATACGTCTCGCTCTGGCGACGAACTGTCGCAAGGTAGGGTCCTGGGCTTGTTCTGGACAGTGCAATCGTCTAACACGAGGATCTCCGAGGACGGACGCCCACAAATCCGCCGATTGATGCTCATCTGACGGCCATTCTTCATCTGTTGCTGCCGAAACATCACCCTCGGTATCTTCCTTAAAATCTGCAGTTGGAAGGTCGTGATCGTCGTGATGGGAATCATCCTGTTGGTCTCCTGTCTCACGCTCATTGGTAGTTGCATCTTCGAGATCGTCGCGTTCTGGAAGAGACAAAAGAGCTATCGATTCCAGATGGCCTGCAATGTGGTCTCGGATCTTCTTGGAGTCTGCATCTACACTGCGTTCCACCTCTAGACTTTGGGACATTGACGGTGCTCCCGGGTCCACAGTGAACGGACAAAGCGGGCAGACGCCAAACATGTCTAAAACGGTGTTGTCCTTGCGTAGATCCAGCGCGAGAGACGTAAATAAGTCTGAAGATGGCCGTGCACTTTTCTTGACCAGGATAGGCAGCTGGGACTCTGTGAAGCTTTCATGGTGTTCAAGGCGCATATGCCTTTCCAAATCCACTTTCGAATGATACGTCCTCGTCTCATGGCCTTCAACTTGGCAGCACCGGACGATAGCGTGTTGCCACCTCATATGGTTTACCCAATCCTCCACCGTCCGAAAACATTCATTGGGTTTCTCACATTCATCAAAGAGACATACATACGGCTCAATGTCTCTGAGGATATGGCGTCTAGCGAAGATCTTAGCTGCTGATATTGAGCGGCTTCAATGTACTTACGTCCACTTGGCATGCCGCATTTCTTCTTTATCCACCACGTGGAAGCAATACGGGCATATTGCTTCCTTGGACTGCTCGCTCCCGAGAACAGGAGGGCAAGGCACGTCAAGCTGCTCACGTCTTGCGACTGCGGACTTGGTAAGGCCAGAAAGCGCAATCGATTTTGGATACGACGCAAACTTAAGACGGTCCACCGACGAAGCATCCGTTGCCGAGAATTGCAGAGTTTGCGAAGAACTCTTAACCGACGTTGCCTTTTGCGCCAGGAACGGTGAGCTTTTCCGTTGGTGAGCTGCTGTTGGGAGAGTGGCGCGCTGCATATTAGGTGGAACCAGTACACTGACTGGGTCAGAGTGCTCAATCCCTTGGCTTAGCTTCTCTTTGTGACGCTGTCTGTACTGCAACTTCTTCCTTCGGAAACGACCGTCGTGATGAGCCGTTCCAGTATCGCAGGGCTGGCATCTGGATGTCTGAAGCGTATCTGCCAGCCCACTGAAGCTTTATACTCTTCACTCTCTGGAGTTTCGTCTTCTTTAGCGATGAATTTGGCAACCTTAACATTCTCGTTCGATGAGGTCCGTTTTCTGATGATGGCTGACAATGTATAGAGCCGAGTCAAAATGTCGTCAACGTCCGCAAGTGCTCGTCCCGAGATATCACCAGAGTCAGATCTTTCCTCGGCCTTAGTATTGGCGTCAGCTTCGGAGTCTCTATCTAAACTGATTGCCATCGATGACTCCGAACCTTCAGAGTCGTCGTCATTTTCCTGATGGTCCTCATCTTCCTCTAGAATCGGTGGATCGATTGCTTGCTTTAGTCTCTGCCTCAGCCGGTCGAGCATCTGAATAATGACTTCTTTGACGTCTTGATCGTCTCTTAAGCGATGGTCCGCTGATGCATTTCCAGGGGCGAAAATGCCGAGGTTTCCTGCCCAAATCTTGAATCGACAGAGCTGGTTTTCCAAATCACTGCGGAGTTGTGGATGAATTGACGACGTCCGGCCTCGATTGAGGAAGACTGTCGCTACGGCCCTGGCTACCTCGAGAATAGATTCAGCGGGACCGGGTGGGACCGTATAGACGTGAGATGCCATGGGAATTTAGCATGCCGAAGGTCTTGTTACTCGAAGTAATTAAGCTTCTCTCAATGGATAAGGCACGTACTGATGGTATGGCAACTATTCGCACGTTGCGATTATCTATGGTGGCGTTGCACAGGTGCTCAGGCCTCTGCGTTACGAGTAGCGTTAGCCCCGTTCCGGAGGAACGACTCCGCAGGAGGCATGTAGTGGTAGCGAAAGGGATCTGTCGGATATAGGGACATCAGTTATTAACATTTTAACCCTATGATTACTGTTGCCGACCGTAATCAACCCCGCTTTTGCCCCATAGTAACAGTGGATTTCCTATAATCCACCGAAATCAGAAGCAGACGGACTGCCTCCCATATGAAGAAGCTGTGAATGCCAGCATTTAATACAGTAATGTACTTCTCCCCGCTTTAAAGGCTGTTTCAATTGCAGGCCTGTCAATTCTCCATCAAAGCCTTTCAGTGCAAGACTTAGAGCGCTGATAGGTGCAGATATTGCCTTGAATACATACTATCATTGACCCGTTGCAGAACCGCGGCTTGGAGGCCATTTCGCGGATCCCAATTAAGTGATCTGCCTCCTTCAGACGCACACTCGCTATCAGAATATGTCAGGTATTGAGATTGCAGGCATTGTCTTGGCAGCGCTGCCTCTCTTCGTAGAGGCAGCTAAGGGATATTCACGAGGTGTGCGTAGCATCCGCAAAGTGGGTTCGCGTCGCGAACGGGATGAGAAACTTGCCGATTTCTATTCAGAATTTTACTGGGAGCTCTTTCAATTGGATCGTCAGCTCCGAGCTGTTGTGGATAACCTCCCAACTCTTTCTGACGCACGCAAAGCGGAATTGTTTATGTAGGTTCGCCTGGACGATTGGAAGCCAGGAACGGATGTTTTCTAGGCACTTTTCGACTTCTTTGGCGCAAAGGTAGAGTTCAACGCGTTTTTAGTTGTCACGAGCAAGGTAGCTCAACTGCTCTGTCAAATTGTCAAGGATCCCTCCATTCACATATCTCCGGGAGATTTGGTAAGATCATGTCTTTGCAACTGGGACTGAAGCGGCGTCGAGTTTTATGACTGATCCTTAGCAGGACCAATCCAAAATGGTCAACAAACTCAAGAGTTTCGCCTTAGATATGGAGGCAGGGCAAACAAGCGCGACGTTTACCGAGAGACTTCGATTCTGGAAGAAGGACAAAGAGCGGAAAGTCTGCCTCAAAAATCTAGGCACCTGGAACAAGAGGCTCTTCCGCTTGTTGGAGGAAGTGCGCCGAGAACCGACGCCCAAAAATACTGCGACCACCAGCCCCCAAATTCCGTCGTCAAATGTACGGATGCTGTCACAGAAGCTGTATCGAGCTTTGGCGAAGTGCTGGCGATCATGCAGCTGCAATTGTCAGCACGAAGCAAAATTCTGTCTTAAAACTCGTGGTGAGATTAATGCTAAAAGCGATACTGTGGAAGTCAATCTCGACTTTGTAATTCTCGTACGGGCAGATCAAGCAAGTTCACCAGGCTGGCAGGAAGGGACGGTGGCCATTCGACCTAATAGGTACTGCTTCATGTCGCTTCTGAGTCCACTACACTAACTTAGTCGTTTCCGATAGTAGTACTGCTCGGGATGATCGATCTCTATTGCAGAGGATCTGTGATGCTATAGATTGCTCGGGATCCGCAGACCACTGCCTTCAACTCCTGGTTGAGGATAGTGAGACCGACCAGGCGGTATGGCAGCTCCGATCACTTCCGAGACGTTTGCCAAAGTCTGGCACTGTTCAGAGCGTATCCCTACATTGGGTGCTAGAAAATGCCATCAAGCTCCCCCTTGCCACCAAGCGGCGACTGGCCGTGATATTTGCGCACTCATTACTGCAGCTCCACGACAGTCACTGGCTACGTAACGGGCTCGACAAAAGACACATTTTCTTCTTTTGTGACTCGAAGGGCACCCCGGACTTCCAGCGCCCATACCTATCCACGATGTTTATCGAGGACTCCGCTGGTGTACTAGCCGAAAAGCCAGATCTGCCTCGGTTCCATCGCAACAAGAGCATCCTTGCTCTAGGCATCTTGCTAATAGAGCTCCATGCTGGTCGATGTATCGAATCTTTCCGCACGGCTAGCAACCTACAAGAAATCAATATGAACACCGACTGGCTGGTGGCTGATCATGTCGTGAAGACACTTGAAGATGAATGTTCCTTTGGCTACAGGTACGCGGTGCAGGCCTGTTTGGACACGCACTGGATTCCCGCAGGGCAGAGGGTAAGCTTGGAAGATGTTGCAACGCGATCAGGGCTGTATCAAGACGTCATCGAACCGTTGGAAGAAGAGCTTTCGTTTCTTTTCCGTGAGAAGCTGTGACGCTGGTTCAATAGACAATGCCTCACGCAGCGATGTCCTGGCCGCCGAATCTCGCGAACTTTCCTCGACTCGTCATCGCAAGGTGTTCAACATCAACGAATCTGACGTTTATAGCCGAAGTCTGTTTTCTCGTTAGAGCTGTCCGAATTCACCGCGCTAGATATGCCTCACTGATGCGAGGGTAAACCGTATACAGGAGGCTGCGTAAAACCGTGTGTCCAAGCGGGTACCGGAAGTTCCTCAAAAATATCGAACGGGGAACATCTCAACGGCATCAGCTACGCACGTCAGAGTGCCGTTTGGGGATGGCCATGTCCGGGCCCGTTGCTCGATCCAAGACTAGCAGACTTTAGGACATCCAAATCTATTCTTATACTGATGCCTTGAGCGATGACGAAGTCTCCCGCTTTGTTGAGTTTCCACACTACTGCGACTCGGAACCTAAGTTTCAATTGGAATGCCGGGGCTGATCCAAGCGTATTCGAAGATACACCCCTCCCTTTGATCCCTGTGCGCAGCTCTCCTAACCTGTCAGCATTGATGCGGACGGCAGCTTGTACGAACAGTCAAAGCCCGGTATAACGCTACTTCGTGTACTGATATTCTCTCTTTGGCGATACTAGGGTCTTGGCAAAATTCGATCTCCACCAAAATCGTACTTCTCTTGATATCCGATCAACCGTTAAGTAAAGGTTTCTTTATCGTTCTCTCTTTATACCTCGGGTAGGCGTCTCCGACACTAAAAGGAAGGCTTCGCGACAGTTTTATCACTCCAAGAAGCTCTACCCGCGCCATAAAGATATTATCCAATGATTTGAACAGAAATATGGTTGATGACTAGCTCAATCCACGGTTTCGGAGTCTCTCCGCGATCACTGGAAGACCTTCGCCTCGAAGTAGCCCTGAGCGGTACGTCCTTCCGCCAACGGCAGGCTACGCAGCCTCTCCTTAAAGCGATCCCCTTCTCTTGGCAGCGGAAAAATTGAATATAGAGACGAGCTAGTGTGGGGAGAACTATTGGCAGAGAAGGCACGGGACGTTTAGTTGCTTGTCCCCGAATATGCAGGGAAACCAATTCCAGAGTTCTCACCTGGCTGGCTCGGCAGATTTAAGAAGCACTATGGATTGCACCGTCATATCGGTCACGGTGAGCTCCAGTTGTCGCAAAGGAGCAGATGAAGCTTGTTCAAACAGCTACTCTCCTCCTTATCGAAGAAAACTTATACAACATAGACAAAACTAGGCACTATTAGGACTGGGAATCTCTAGAAGATATATAACTGCCAGATTACCTAGGATAAAGAAGGATAAGGGTCCAATTTCCTTTGTTCTCCGCGCGAACGCTACTAGATTGGATAGGCTTCGTCTTTGGCATATTAGCAAACCTCAAAGTCCTCACTCTCTTTAATCTATTAACATGCAAGCTCTTAGTGTCGTTTAGAATGTTACTGGGAACCCTATTGCTTAGACTTAATAGCTTACGATTGCAGTTATCAGCACCTATACCAATACGTAACCATCTACGGAAGTTCATCTATGTATTTAAACAACCTAGGTAGTTCTTTATTCAAACCTCATGTTACTCTTGACCTGGAAGTTTGTCCGGCCGGATAGAAGGTCTGAATAAAGGCGCAAATAATAATAGGTTGTAACGGTTAGGCTAGTTAACGAACTCTTAAGCCTAATCGTTTATAGGAATCTAAGCAATAAAGGTACTAGCAACATCTGATAGTGATAAAGGCAATTTCGGTAACTAAGTTATATTATAAACTGCTATTATTTAAATTATAGAAAAAATAATAAACGTATTTATTAAATCGAAGGTATATTTATATATTTCGTAAATTATTAAACTCGCTAATAATCTTAATAATTTATTATCTTACGTAATTCGCGTAATTTTTATTAGATCTATTTTAATTACTTATAGCTAGGTTTTAATATTCGTAATATAAATATTATAGTATATTAATTCTCCCTAGAGGAGACGTAAGCGTGGAACCAAATTGGACAAATTAATAGATTGTGCTATCGGTTGCTAGGCTTTACCAAACCTTAACCTTTTTTCAGATTGCCCTGTTATATAAGCCCTTATCGATAATTATTTTTAATCGAATTCTGGACGGTTTTCGCAATCCGGAATAGCCGGATAAATTATTATTCGTAATCCTTTTTATATCAAATTAAAAGTTAAATTTCGAAAATTTTAAACCTTTTATTATTTATATTTAAATTTTTTAAATAATTCCTTTATACGGTCGATATTTTCTATTATAAGGTCGTTTAACTTTTAATTATTTTTATTTATATAAATTAAATCGTATTTAAAAATTAAAAATAAAATCCGATTTTAAAAAAAAATCGATTAAATTAATAAAGATATCGATATTTTTAACTTATTTTAAAGTTTTATTAAATTTCAGGATTTTAAGAAAAATGTTTTTTATAATGATTTTATAATTACGGAATACCGGTATATTTTAGTTATTTTAATTAATGGGAATTCGAGAAATTATAAAATCGATCGAGGTTAAAGGTAGCTGGTTTAAAGTTCCTGGCCCTTTTTTTTAGTTGATATCTGACACTTTTAGTTATAAGACTGGCAAAGGGTTGTAAAGAGCAGCTATCTTATACGGACTTAAGGTTTACCGCAAAAAGCTTAATATTTTTTAAGTTATTATATTACAGAAAATTTCTCCTGCCGAATTAATTAAAGGGCATAAGATTTATTAAGGTCGAAACTTATTAACATTACGTAATAATCGGTTTCGAAATAAGGTTTTTTATAACCGAAACGTATAATTTATTATTACCGTAAAAATTATTAATAATTACCGTATTTAAAGATATTAGGTATAGTATTTATCGTATTAATTATTAATATAATTATTTCGTATTTTTAACTTAGCTTAAATAATACGGCTTAAACTTAATAACCTTATATAGTATATTAATTAATAAGTTTATAATTAAATCGGTTTTATTTATTAAGTTGTACTTTTATTATATAACTTCTCCCCTTATAAACTTACTTTATATATCGCTTTACCTTTTAAAAATATTTAAAAATTCGAAGATTTCTTTCGGATAAATAAGGTTACCTTTATATAAGATAGCTAAGTAAAATACTTGAATTTTTTTATTCTTATATTTCTTTAAATTTTTTAAATTATTAAGAATATAATATATAATAGAAATAATTACGTAATAAGTAATAAGCTTATATAATATAAAAATTTATAAATATATATACTTTTTTAATTATTATATAAAGGTTATAACTTTAATAATATTAATTAAAAATATATATATTGTTTTTTAATCTTAATTAAGTCTACCTTATATATTTTTATATATAAATCCTTTTAGGGTAATCGTATAACCGGCGGACTTCGATCCGGATCTTAACCGGTCGTGCCTATTTCTAAACTAAAATCATTCCACCGAACATCTCACAACTCACCTATATACACTAGGCAGTCGGGGATAGTACACTACCCTTTCCGCCAGACCTAGCAATGACCCTACGCCTAGAAATAAGGGGGTGATATGCTTCTCCAAGGATGTAAAAATCGATTAAGCAGTCTACCACGGCGGATATTTAAACTCCTTGCGTTTAGTCGCCGCCCGCTACCTCTGATTTTATACATATTTAAGTTTGCAGACGAATTTCTAGTAAAAAGAGGGTGCGGCTTCGGTTTAGGTTTACTAATAAATAAAAAGTTATAAAGTCCGAGCTGAATAATCTTAAATTTAATATAAAAGAGCGACCGGAGAACTTGCGCTTCCTCTCCCTTAAATATATAATATTACTTTAGATCACTTTTAATTACTATCGTCCTAGTAATCACTTACTTATCACGAAACCTAACCCGGCGTAACTCCTATTTTACTCTAACTGTTAGCTAGCAGGGGGTGCTAAACGCACCCTAAATACGGAAAGGGTCCCTTTAATTGGAAAATATATGCTCTGTTACTAGGTTATAGAAAAACTATACGCGTACGAAAAACATACGTAACTTAGCCTAATTTAATAACATAATTAATATCTCTTATATTTAATAATTAAAAGTTTTATTCGTTTAATTTATATTATTATTAATTAATTAATTATTATTAAGACGATATAAGTTATACATTAATAATAATTTTTCGTATATTTTATTAATTATAATAATAACGGTATCGTTAACATTATTCGTTATTTATAACGGACCTAAGGATTAGGACCGCTTTAAGGGCGAATTTCAGACTAGAACGTATGCTTTTAATATATAAGATTATATCGATTTTAATTAGTTATTTTCGTAACCTGTTAAATTAATAAAACCCGATATAATTTCGTATTCGAAAAGATAAATCCGTTATATAACGCGAAATAATACTTTAAGCGGTTTCTTAATTATATTTATATCTTCCGGAAAATAAAAATAAAAATAATTATATTAATTATTTAACGAATATTTTTAAAATAATTGCCGAAAATAAATAAATTTATAATTAAAACTTTACGGCATATATTTATAAAGATCGTAAATACGAGATTTTCTTAAAAAGTAATAACGACTTTATAAAATAAGTTTTAAAGTTAATATTTTTAATAATTAAAGAAATATTTTTTTTAGAAAAAAACTTACGGAAATAATATGCGAAATTAGTTAAATTCTGTAAAGTATACGATAATAGGTTTTTAATTAGTACTGAACAAAAGTACCGCAAAAAGTTAAAGTAAACTTTAAAATTAATAAAAAAATTAAACGAATAAATTATAAAATAATAAAAGATTATAGTTTAAAGATAGCGATATAAAGTTCTAAAAACGAAAACGACGATCGTATAGGTTAATAACTTATATATACAAGGTAAAGTGCTATTGTGGTATCTAGCTATATACATACAAGCTGATCCGTTCACTATAATAACTTATATATAGTATTAATTTTTATTATAAGGATATAAATAATTACGTTTTAAATGGGAAAAAAAGCCGAGATTAATAATAATACGATTAGTTATTAGAAACTAACGGTTAATTTTCTATATTATTAAACTATAACTTATTTATAACTTATATTAAAAAATATTAAAGTAATATTTTTAACGTTTTATGGGATATTTACGGACCTCTTTAATTAAAACGATTTTAATTAGGAAAAGATTAAGGATAACCTTTAATTGCAAGGAAAAATCCTAGGGCGTAAGCCGAAGCAAGGTAGTTATAAAGGTTTTTAAACAGGCCGAAATAGTAGTAATAATAAGCGAAAACGTTAAAAGTTAAATATATAAGGTATTCGATATAAAGCGTGCTTAAATTTTACGTATAAGTTGTCTTAATATTATTACGCGTTTTTTAATAAAGTTTTAGTAAAGTTTAAACTTAGTAAAGTAGTTTTAATATTAGTTTAAAACCGAATTGTTTTAGATTAATTTTTAAAGGAAAAGATTAACCGCCTGTTAAAAGGTATAGAAAAGATAATTACTTAAGAAGTAAATTAATTTTTAAAGGAAGTAAGATACGTTTTAGCATGCTTTTTAATCTTTAATTAACGTAATACGATAAATATTATATTTTACCTTTTAAGAAATTCGTTTATATTAAACATAGGATTTACGATATATATTTTTAACTTTATTAATAGATTTTTCAATCATAAAATAACGATTTAAAGTGACGGAATATACGTAGGAAATAGTTTTGTTCCGATTAAAAGATACGGAAAAGTAAATATATTGTTTTAAAGTTTTAAAGCCTTAAAAACGTTACGTTTATACGACGTAATTTACTATAAGGATTTTGTATATAACTTGGTATTTTTCTAGTAGTTCCGAAAAAAAGGGTATTAGTAAAATAACTAAAAGTTAATAATTTTATTCGAAATAAATATAATTAAGGAATTATTACGTTAAAAAATAAATTTAATTAATTCGTTATCGAAAATATTAATACGATAGTTATTTATATAGCTTTTATATTTTAGAAACGAAACGGTAATTTATATATAACGAAACTATTATAAATCGGTAATAATATAATTTAGTATTTAAAATTATAATATTTAAGGCCCGAAATAATTACTTAGTTATAATTTTATATAAAAAATACATTTAAATAGCCTTATAATAATTAAATGCTAAGTATATAATAAGGTAAAAGTTAAAAAATAAATATACTGAAAATCGAAAAAAAAAGGGTTTTAATTAAAATAATAAATTGTTATCGATTTTATAGATTTTAAAGAAAACCCGGAAAAATATAAATACGTTATGTTCCTTACCGATAAATACTTAAGCTTTATTTATGATATTTATTTTAAAAACCGAAAATAAGATATATTAATTATAGCGTTCGAATATTTCTTAAAAGTTTTAAAATATTAGTATAAAGTTTTTTATAAGTAATCGAATATAATAACGAAATTTTAAAAAATTAGTAATTTCGAAATATATTATAGGTTTTTTTTAATATTAAACTTAAACTTTTAATATTATATATCCAGGTTTAAAACGGGGGTATAAAACATTTAAAGGGTATAATTAAGGAAAAAAAAACGATTATAATGCGAAATAGCGTTAAATTACTTTTATTTCTAATCGTATATATTTTAAAAAACGATAGTATATTTATATAATTAAACTTTTAAGTACGTATTTTTTTAGTAAAGTTTATATAAGGTTTATTATATTTACCTAATATGTAAAAACGGTATTATAGTACTTAATCGGAAAACTTAATAAGCTTATTTGCGAATATACGGCTATATAGCTTACGTTATAACAATTACCGTTATAAAAAAAGAATAAAATTTTAAAAGTTAAATCTTAAAATATAAATTAGTTTTTTAATCGGTTATCGATTTACGAATATTTACGAAATTTAAAATCCGTTAATTAATAAGATTATTATTATTTAAAACGTATAGTTTATCGAAAAAGTTACGTTTTTAAATAATCTTAAAAATTTAAAAAACAACCTTTTATACGTTAAAAAAGTTATAAAAGTTATTACGATAAATAAAATTACTTAATTAAGGTCTAAGTTACTTTAAAATAAAACCGAATACTTAAACGGAATAATTTAATTACCGGTTAAATAAAAAGGGTAATTTTAAAGTATTATAAACGTATAAAACGTACGGAATAAAAAAATAAGTTTATTTATATAAGATTATCTCCCTAGAGGAGACGTAACCGTAGAACTAAATTAAACAAATAGATAGATTATATTATCGGTTGCTAAGCTTTACCAAGCCCTAACCTTCTTATAAATAACTTCAGATTGCCCTGTTATACCCTTATCGACAACTATTTTTAACCGAATTCTAGACGGTTTTCGTAATCCGGAATAACCGGATAAATTATCGTTCGTAATTTTTTTTATATCGAATTAAAAATTAAATTTCGAAATTTTTAAATTTTTTACCGTTTATATTTAGTTTTTTTAATAATTCCTTTATACGGTCGATATTTTTTATTATAAAATCGTTTAATTTTTAATTATTTTTATTTATATAAATTAAATCGTATCTTAAAATTAAAAGTAAAATTTGATTTTTTTAGGAAAAATCGGTTAAATTAATAATAATATCGATATTTTTAATTCGTTTTAAAATTTTATTAAATTTAAAAACTTTAAAATAAACTTTTTTCGTAAAGATTTTATAATTACGGAATACCGGTATTTTATAATAGGAATTACCCGGTATGTTTTAATTATTTTAATTAATAGAAATTCGAAAAATCGTAAGATCGATTAAGGTTAAAGTTATAAGATTACTAAAAAGTTACAAAGTAGTTATTTTATACGGATTTAAAGTTTACTATAAAAAGTTTAATATTTTTAAGTTATTATATTCCAGGAGATTTCTTTTATTAAATTAACTAAGGGGTATAAAGTTTATTAAGGTCGAAACTTATCGGTATTACGTAATAATCGGCTTTAAGATAAGGCTTTTTATAACCGAAACGTATAATTTATTATTATCGTAAAAATTATTAATAATTACCATATTTAAAAATATTAAGTAAAATATTTATTATATTAATTATTAATGTAATTATTTCGTATCTTTAGCTTAGCTTAAATAATACGGTTTAAACTTAACGACCTTGTATTTATATAAAATTAATTATTTTTATATAACTATTATGGCTTAATGGCTTAGTAATCGCGAACCTGGGTATCTCTTTTAATTGCAATAGGCTTAGGTACCTTGTTACGATTAATTACAAAAGATTACTGGTTTAAATCCAGCTTGGGTTACCGTTTTTTTAGGTAACGCCAGCCTAAAAGGAGCTAGACCAGTTGGGGCTTCGGCTCCGCCACCGTATCGGCGACAATTAAGGGGTGGCTGGGAACTAGTCACGATTGGGGGCGCTAGGAACCAATCAATTAATCGGGTGTATCTTATCGTCAGTTACCGTATGTCATATAACCCGCATTACGTTTTTCCGGCCCTTAGCTAAAAAAGGATAGTTTTTAAGGGGTGCTCCCCGGTTGCGTTTATGCAATCCTTCGTATACGTGCTTGGTAAATAAATTAGCTTCCTATATAGCTAGCTAGATACCTTAATCGCATATTACCTTACATACAACTATTATGTTAGAATTATTTCCGTTTTTTAAATAATTATTTTTATTAACGTTTATTTTAATAATTATTACGATTATTACGTCGATAAAAGTAATAAAAGTAACTTTAGAATTTTATTACGTTATTTAACTTAAAATAACTATAAAAAACGAAAGTATTTTACAGGTTATAAACGTAAGTTTTCCGTATATTCCATATTAAAAGGATAATTATCGGTACGATTATAAAGTATAACAAGTTACGTTTAACGTAAAACGATTAATTTATTTTATTAATACGATCGATAATTAGCCGGTAAGTTACGGAAATTTAAAGAAGTTAATTATCCGAAATATACGTTATTTTAATCGGAAAAGTTTCGATATAAAAATATATAAAATCTTTAAATCGCGAAACCAGATATATAAGCGCGATTTATTATTACCGTTATAAAGTTATAAAAAGCTAAATATATACCTTTTAAAAAATATTTTATAAAGCCGAAAAGGTTTATTTATAAGAATATATACTATTAGGTATCTAGCGTAGCTGATTTATCTACTATATACATACATATTGGTTTTTACAAACGCGACCGGAAGGTATTTCCAAAAACCGTACCTTTTAAAAAGCCGAATAAAAAACCCGATTAATGGAAATCTTCTAATACGATAACAAATACAATTACGTATACGATTAATTTAATTAGTTCTTAAAGCCCTTAACTACTTTAGTTATTACCGATACAATAACGGAGCCGAAGCTTTAATAGTTTAACTTCTTTAAGCTTGGCATTACCTAAAGGAACGGTAGCCCAAGCTAAATTTAAACTAGCTATCTTTTGCAATTAATCGCAATAAGGTACCTAAGCCTGTCGTAATTAAAAAAGACACCTAGGCTCGTAACTACTAAGCCATTAAGCTAAGGTTTATTTATAAAGTTATAAAAAATACGATTTTAAGAAATAATTAATTAATTTTTATTAAAGAGAAATAAGTTTTATAATATATATAAATATACGTTTATAAATTTAATAAATATAATTAGTTTTAAAAATATAAGGCCCGTTTCGTCGTATAAGGCGATTAATAGCTTAAGAATATTTATAGTAATATATACGCATTTATTTTAACTGGAAAATTATTTAAAACTTTAATTATTATTATGGTTAAATTTAATTTAAAATTAAAGTAATATAACGTTATTAACGCCTAGTTACTTTATAAAGTATATATGAAAATATTTTTAAAATATCCGTAATATAATAAAACTTTTCTAATAAAAAAGGTTTTATATAATTTAAGAGAATTGTCGTTATTATAATAAAAATATTTTACCGAGAAGTTTAAAAGATTAGAATTTAACCCCGTTTTTTATAAACTTTATTATTTTATTCGTTAAAAAGTATTTATTTTTTTCTTTATAAACGATATTATTATAATATATTATAAGAAAAATTAAGAGCTCGTCGATTAATTAATTTGATAGATACGAGAACGGTATACTTTTATAAAGGATAAAGATTTATAATAGTTTTTCGGGATCGAAGTAATTAAAAATAAACTTAATAAGAAGATTTAATTATTTTAATTCGACTTTATAAATAAATTAATTAATTTAATCCTTAAAGAAAGTTTAAATAGCTTTTTAAAAATGCTTATAATTAACGTTAATTTATTACCGAATTTTAACCTAATTTATTTAAGTTTTATTAATAAATATTAAAAAAATCGGTTTTATTTTTTACGTAATAATTAATACGAGATCCGATATATTCTTTACCGTATTCCGATTTATCCGTTTTAACTTAAATTTTAATAACGTATATTATAAAGATATTAATTAAGTTATATTATATTTAATCGGAATTAAAACGTTAACGTTATAGTTCGGAAAGGAAAATTCGTTAAATATTTAAAATAACGCCTTTTTCGTAAATAATACGATTAATCGAAATTTTTTTTTTATTTACGTTATAAAATTATTTACAAGGTCGTTAGGTTCAAGCCGTATTATCCAGGCTAAGCTAAAAATACAAAGTAATTATATTAATAATTAATACAATAAATATTTTACCTAATATTTTCGAATATGGCAACTATTAATAATTTTTACGGTAATAATAAATTATACGTTTCGGTTACGAAAAGCCTTATCCCGAAACCGATTATTAGATTTCCGTAAATACGTAATTTCTCGATTAATATCGGCTAAAAAGCTTACTTACGTAATGCCGACAAGCTTTAACCCTGATAAACCTTATGCCTTCTAGTTAGTTTGGCAGGGGGAATCTCCTGGAATGTAATAATTTAAAAGATATTAAGCTTTTTGCGGTAAACCTTAAATCCGTATAAAATAGTTATTTTATAACCTTTTACCAGTCCTACGATTAAAAATATTAGATATTAACTAGGAAAAAGGGCTAGAAACTCCAGATTAACCACTTTTAACCTTAATCGATTTTATAATACCTTTTTGAATCCTTATTAATTAAAACAGCTGAAATATACCGGGCAATTTTTATTATAAAATACCGGTATTCCGTAATTATAAAATCTTTACGGAAAACGTTTTTCTTAAAATTTTTAAACTTAATAAAATTTTAAAACGAATTAAAAATATCGATATTTCCGTTAATCCAATTAACTTTTCCTAAAAAAATCGGATTTTATTTTTAATTTTCGGATACGATTTAATTTATATAAATAAAAATAATTAAAAATTAAACGACCTTATAATAAAAAATATCGACCGTATAAAGAAACTATTAAAAAAACTGGATATAAACGGTAAAAAGTTTAAAAATTTCGAAGTTTAACTTTTAATTCGATATAAGGAAAATTACGAACGATAATTTATCCGGTTACTCCGGATTGCGAAAACCGTTTAGAATTCGGTTAAGAATGGTCGTCGATAAGGGCTTGCATAACAGGGCAATCTGTAAGAAGATTAAGGCTTAGTAAAGCTTAGCAACCGATACCACAATCTATCTATTTGTTCAATTTAGTTCTACGGTTACGTTTTCTTTAAGGAGAGTTATAAAATTATTTAAAAAAGTAATAAGATAACGGGCGAATAAATAAAATATAATAATTATTTTTATAACCGAAACGGAATTATTATTTTTTATATAAATTATAAAAAAGTTTTATTTAATTTTCGATTAATTAAAAAACTAGAAATTATTTTAAATGCTGGATTATTAAATATATAATACGATAATTAATAAATTATACGATTTATTAACATTAATGTTATCTTATTATAAACGAAATTACGATACGTAAATATATATAATTATTAATTACGAAAAACCGTAAAGAAATATTTAATTAAAATAAATTATACGTTTATAAGCGATATACTAGTTAATAAATTAAATAAAGCCCTATTACGTACATTATTTAGGTATTTTAAAAAGTAATTAGGATTAATAGATATTACGAAAATTTTCGAACGGTAAAAAAATATCTTACGAATAATTTTAAAGGAGGAATTAATTAATTAAAAAAATTTAATTACCGGAAAAAAATAGCATGGAAAATTATAGCTTTAGGAAATAATAATATGTAATAATTAACGCCATAAATGTTGTAAGACGTTAAGGGGGTATGTTAGTTAGTAAAGGGTATTAAATATATCTTAAATACGGAATGGGTCCCTTTAATCGGAAAATATATGTTTCGTTACTAGGTTATAGAAAAACTGTACGCGTACGAGAAATATACGCAACTTAGCCTAATATAACAACATAACTAATGTCCCCTATATCTGACACTAACCGTCTAGTATAGCTAAGACTTTATTAGGCTATAACACGTAGGCCTAATCCCTCTACGAGGCACTTGGCCCGTAGTAGTTTATAACCGGATATAGCGGAATATTTATTAAAATTAACTTCTTTTTTAGCAATATTAATAAAGTACATACGGAAAAACGATAATATTAATAATTAAATAAAATATACCCTAGTATATAAATATTTTTTATAAGTTTATTTATTAATTAATTTTATTTAAAAATAAAAAAGGAATTTTTTATATAACAAAAATAATAATAAGGTTTAAAATTATTAAATAAAGGTCTACGAAATAATAATACGAATATTAATAAGGCTAATTATATATATAAATAACTTTAATATATTTTATATCGGTATTATTATTAATATACATCGTAATATTAAAAATAATATTTATTTATAAAAAAACCGATTAATAAGTTATAAATTTTATTTCGTTTATTTTATAATTATACTAATTTAAGTAAGATAATCTTCGAGTAAATAATTTTTATTATAATAAATAACTTTAATTTTTAATATAAGTTTTATTTTATTATTATTTTATTTCGTTAAATAATATATATTTTAAACTCCGCTATATTTATAATCTTACGACAATAATAATAATAATAATAATAATAATAATAATAATAATAATAATAATAATAATAATAATATATCGTTTCTACTTAATTAATAACTAATATTTCAATATCTACCGAAAAATTATATATTAATAATATAATTAATACATTCGTTACTAGTAATTTAATATGTAAATTTCTTTTAAATCTTTATATTATCACTTTCGACGTATTTACGTTATTAATATTACTTATTTATAATGTTTTCTCTTATTTTTTAAGCTTTATATATATATATATCGTTTACGACTTTTTATAATTCGTAATAAGAAATTTTAAATTTAAAGATATAAAATAACTATATACGATAGTAAATTTTAATATTAATAAAGTTGAAAAGATTATTCATATAAGTATAAATAAATAAAATAACGTTTATTAATATTAAAGTATACTTATAAGTTATTAATGTAAATATATTAAGTTTAATATATTTTATTATTATTATTTATATATAAATTTATTTTAAGTTTTAATTTACGCTTTAATCGTTAATATATATAATAGTACCTTACTTATATAAAACTTAGTTTTATAATATTAATATTCTCCCTAAAGGAGATATAATCGTAGAACTAAATTAAATAAATTAATAAATTATACTATCGGTTACTAGGCTTTACCAACCCTTAACTTTCTTATAGCAAGCCCCTATCGACGACCATTCTTGACGGAATTCTGAACGGTTTTCGCAATTCGGAACAGCCGGATAAATTATCGTTTATAATTTTCTTTATATCGATTTAAAAGTTAAACTTTAATACTTTTAAACCTGTTATTATTATTTTCTAATTTTATTAATAATTTTTTATAAGATGGATATTTTTTGATATAAATTTACATAAAAATTAATTATTTTTACCGTTTTAAATTAAATTGTATCCGAAAATTAAAAATAAAATTTGATTTTTTCGAAAA
Source organism: Monosporascus sp. CRB-8-3 (assembly GCA_004155055.1). NCBI lineage: Eukaryota > Fungi > Ascomycota > Sordariomycetes > Xylariales > Monosporascus > Monosporascus sp. CRB-8-3. The sequence continues at coordinate 71,662 of QJNZ01000263.1, forward strand.
TGTTATTAATATTAATAAAAATATCGATATATTTTATTCGGCCGATTATTTTATTTAAATTAAATAATATTATCGAAACCGTTTCCGACGAGATTCCGGAAATACGTAGTATTAGAATTTTATATTTAAATTTAACCGATATGTTTTAGTTATTTTAATTAGTAAAGATTCGAAAAAATGCCGTTAAATCGATTAAGATTAATAGTAGCTAGTTTAAAGTTTTTAACCTTTTTTCTTGGTTAATATCTAATACTTTTAATTATGGAATTAACAAAGAGTCGTAGAGCAGCTATTTTATACGGACTTAAGATTTACTGTAAAAAACTTAACATTTTTTAAGTTATTATTTACCTTCTAGGAAAATTCCCCTTGTTAAACTATAAAAGGCATAAGATTTATTAAGGTTAAAACTTATCGGCATTATACGATAATCGGTTTTGGAATAAAGCTTTTCGTAACTAAAACGTATAATTTATTATTACCGTAAAAACCATTAATAATTACTATATTCGAAAATATTATATAAAGTATTTATTAGTTATATTAATTATAAATATAATTATTTCGTATTTTTAATTTAACCTAGGTAATACGGCTTAAACCTAACCACCTTGTATAATATTAATATAAGTAATAAACAGCTTGTTCTTTATTAATATCGTTAATAGCTATAATATTAAAAATTAACATAGTATAAGGGGATAGCCTCGGGGCGTCTCCTACGTAAGTGCGGACAAGGACTTCCAACGCACCTAGCGTTAGAACTGCTAATCTTTTAATATGTAACGAAGTAGCTAGTCCTTTTCATTCCCTTACATCGTTCTAACGCTAGGTGCATTAGAAGTCCTTATCCGTATTTAAGTAAAAGACGCCCCGAGGCTATCCCTTTATAATATATTCGAATATAATTAAAATTAATAATTATTAAAGTAATATTTAAAAAGTACTTACACCTTAAAATTATTAATAATTTATATATAGTATAGTATGCTTTTTAAACCTAGTATTTTTCTCCCTAAAGGAGACGTAACCGTGGAACAAAATTAAATAAATAGATAGATTGTGGTATCGGTTATTAAGCTTTACCAAGCCCTAACCTTTTTACAGGCATTTTATTCCAAGGTAACTTTAAACTGCCCTATTATGCCCTTATCGACGACCATTCTTAACCGAATTCTGGACGGTTTTCGCAATCCGGAATAACCGGACAAATTATCGCTTATAATTTTCCTTATATCGAATTAAAAGTTAAATTTTAAAATTTTGAAATTTTTTATTATTTATATCTAACTTTTTCAGTAATTCCTTTATATAGTCGATATTTTTTATTATAAAATCGTTTAATTTTTAATTACTTTTATTTATATAAATTAAATCGTATCCGAAAATTAAAAGCAAAATTCGATTTTTTTAGGAAAAATTAATTAAATTAATAAAGGTATTAATATTTTTGGTTTATTCCAAAGCTTTATTAAATTTAAGGACCTTAAGAAAAACGTTTTCCGTAAAAATTTTACAGTTACGGAGTACCGGTATTTTATAATAGGAATTACCCGGCATGTTTCAGCTATTTTAATTAATAGGAATTCGAGAAATTATAAGATCGATCGAAATTAAAGGTAGCTGGTCTAGAATTCCTAGCCCTTTTTCCTAGCTAATATCTAACATTTTTAATCGTAAGATTAGTAAAAGGTTGTAAAGCAGCTATTTTATACGGATTTAAAGTTTACCGTAAAAAATTTAATATCTCCTAAGTTATTGTTTGCATTCCAGGATATTCCTTTTACCGAACCGTAAAGCTAAAGGGCATAAAGTTTATTAAGGTTAAAACTTATTAATATTACGCGATAATCGGTTTCGGAATAAGGTTTTTCGTAACCGAGGCGTATAATTTATTATTACCGTAAAAATTATTAATAATTACCGTATTCGAAAATATTAAGTAAAGTATTTATTGTGTTAATTATTAGTATAATTACTTTGTATCTTTAACTTAGCCTGGATAATACGGCTTAAACCTAATAACCTTATAAACCTAGTATTTAAAAGTTTAAAATATTTATTAATTATAAATAATATAATAAAAAGCATTTTAACTTAAAAATTTAAAATAAATAATATTAAATAATTACTTAGGGATATATTTTAAAAATATTAATAAATTAAAGATATAAATATAATTCCGCTTACTATATTATTATATTATTTTATTCTTAATAACCTTCGAAGAGTTTATTATTAATACGTAAACTAGTTTTAATTTATAATTTTAATTTCAATTTCGTTATTATTAATTAATAATTATTAGAGATTTTAAACAGTTCTTATATTTTATTAAATATATTCTTATAATATTAATAAAAAAATTAATGCTGGTTGAATATATTTAATATCCCCTAAATATCACTGTACTGCCAATTATAATGATTTAACGCCCTGCTATGCAACCCGTACTCAAATGCTGCGGAAGACATATACACAAGCCGTATTCCAGTTCCCATGTTCCCCCCACATAAGTCCATCATCCTCCCCCCCTTCTTGCCAGTCTAGCACCAGTAGTCGACGGAAAGACCAACGGTGTCGCTCGGCTGCATGTAGATCTCGCCACCGCCGTTGTTAATCTCGTCCAGATAAGCCCTGAATATCATCACCTCGGAGCAGGGCACCTCTACGTGGTTGGACGTTGTCCCGCGGAGGTGGTCCCATCCTCCCAGCGACGGCATGGTGGTCATCGAGTCCTCCGTTTCGAAGGCCGTGGCCGAGTTGAACGTGGGAGGCATGTCCGACCCCGACATTCCGTCGAGGTGGGTGATCCTCAGGTAGCCGTCGCCTTCGACCTCGAACACGGTATCCTCCTTGAAGTTGACGTACCAGCCGACCTTGCAAGTCTTCGCCTGGGTGACGTCGATGCCCTGGAAGACCAAGACATTCTGGATGACCCCCTGCGTATTGTTGTAGACGTGGAAGTCGTCGACGGCGAAGTAGAAGTCGTCCGGCTTGTCGGGGCTGATGGGCCAGTAGGCGGACGGCAAGGTCCGGATGCCTGGCTCATTGGGGTCTGTGGGACAGGCCGGGACGCTCGTGGCGGGCGGGTCAACGCAGGGGTCGTGGTCGAAGCAGCCTTCGATCGCGCCACACTTGCTGTACCACGTGCCTGGTTCGCATTCCTGCCAGCGAGCGTTCAACGCCGACGCATGTTGGTTAACGCAAGGGTCGTGGTCGAAGCAGCCCTCGATGTCGCCGCACTTGCTGTACCACGTGCCTGGTTTGCATTCCTGCCAACGAGGAGCAGCGACGGCAAACGATGCCAGGAAAGCCGCGGAGGCCACGATCTTGCCGATGGGAGACATGGTATTAGATGGTATTAAGCAGAAGAAATTAAAAGTTATGTTGTACGTGTACTGTTCGAGTGCTGGTTGTGTTAGACGTGATAGTTGTGTGATGATGCTAGAAAATAAACTTCTCCATCCCGATGAGATTGCATCCTTTATATAGTGAAATGGTGCTTTAAAGATTTCATGATGATGCTTGAGAGTATCTAAAATTAGATGGGCGAAGCTGTAGATAGTGCTTACCTACGCTGTGATATTGCGGAGCCCCTTTAGTTGGCTGTGCCTTGCGCCAAGAAGACCCAGCTAATAAAGGACAGGGATTAGGTGTATTGAGCCTCACTAACGCTGGTCTGGTTCGAGACACCAAAATAATCTTACTGGGGCACTGCGATTGCGCTTCGTCGAACTATGGAGGTCCACCTTGCAATAGCATTTTGCAGCTCTAGTCGTCGGGTAGCTAGTAGCACGATTGGGCACCAGGAGCACATTCACGTACTATGTTGCCTTGGGCTTCCCATCAATACCATCGCGACCTGTTCGAAAGAAGGGAGTTGGTGACCGAGCCAGAGACCTCTTGGAAGAGCCACCTTATGGGATCCACGATCCCGTTCCACATTGCCTTCAAAATATGAATGCTGTGCTTGTCCACGCGAGGCGGTGTACCGGGACTCTATCGTCAGCCTTAAGATCCTTCGCGGCCTCTGGTGCCCGTCCACATGGCATGCCGTGGATCAATATGGGCCGAAAAGAGTTCCCCTCTACGTCGCCGTCTGACACGAACCTTTCTGACGGGTCTTCTTGCGGCTCTTGCACTCGCCTTCCGTTCATGCTTGACGAAGATCCTACTCTTCACCCATGAGAGACGGAGCACTCGTTGCTGGCTCCTTTTGGCACCAGTCCACAATCCTATAACGCCCCTATCCGACGCGCGCAGGAATACATATACATAACAATACAACGCTTGAACCAATACAGTTCGAGCGCTCGATCCTCTGCCATAATCCATTCATGCGGCTTCGTCGAAGGCATGGTTCCAATGGGCTACCCAGGGCTTTTCGCGCAGCGGTCGGAAGCCCCCCCTTTTCCATAGGCGTATGCCCATTTGCCACTTCCAAGCTCTCGCTTCGTCTCACGCGTTGTAGATGCACACGAATAATCAGGCTTCGGCCACGCATCTTAGCACTTCTTCCGCCTGACTAAAAGTGTCGGGCGGTAGCCCGCTTCCTGCAATTTTAACACGGATGGGACTAGATCCTTTGCTTGTAAGCATTTAGTGCCATGTCTACGAGGTCTATACCTGTTACGTAAAGACCTCGCGTTCCGTCGGTAAACAACTCTCTTCCGGATGACGTTGCGGTCTTCTTGGTTGTCCAAACTAGGTGCCCTCGTTTAAGTCAGCCAGATGTGGTGACACAGGGCCAGCTCGATCGAGTGCTTCAAGTACGGAGTGCGAGGGTTGCCGAGGCCGCCAGATACTAGGACCGTCGCATCTACCGCAGCCGGAAGCACTTTCACGTAGGTCGGATGCCCATGAACTCATTTTGGGTGGGGGGCTTCCCCGGAAGCCGGACTTCCGATGCTGGAGCCTTACTTGTACCGCTTCCCAGTGAACGCGTCAGTGACCCCGAAGTCCTCGTCCGTGTCCGGCAACTTGCCAACTCAGACGATTAACGAGCGAGTTATGAAGGGTGCTCTTACCCCCTCTCTCCGAGGGACGGAGATCTGTTGACCATTCTACCCAGATTCATAGCGACCCCCGGGCGAGTCCGAAGCATTTAAGGCCAGGACGAGGCCGCGCATCCACCAATATTAACTTACGTTTAAATCACATATTTAACACGAAATAGTTTCGGTTTAGTATTAAACGATTCTGAATATATATACGTATATAATAAAATTAACTCTATTATTATTAGCGATTACCTTACTTTTAATATATAACTATTTATTATATTATAAATCTTTCTTAATATTTAAGCTATAAATTAAGTATTGGCTATTTTAAGCTTATAATAATATTATAGTAATATATAAAATCAAGGGGCAAATAATTTTAATATTCGTATTTATATTATTTTGTATGATAAAATAATTAATCTATAATAGTAAAATTATAGAATAGAGTAATATTATATAATATTAATAAAGTAAAGCCGGGTTATTAAAAATAATTAATAAAATTTTATTTATAAGTTATAAACTTATTTTAATATTAATTATTTTTAGTTTATATATTAATATAAATATTATTAATAATACGAAGATATAAATTTTTAAAATAAGCTTATTAAATTCTTTATATTATTAATATTTAAGTAATAAACCCGTACGATTTTATTTAGTAAGTTTAATTAATTAATTAAATTAAATTTATTTTTAATTTTAATACACTTACAAAATTAATAGAATATTATAAGTTTTAAATAATATACATTTAAAATAATACCTATTATATATATACTAACACTATGTTAAATCCCTTTAAGCTTTATTAATAACTTTAAAAATATCGTTAATTTATTCTATCTTTTTTTCTAATTAGTTTAAAATACGTAGCATTTTATATTTAGTATTTCTTTTATACGAACCGCTTCGACTCTTTTAAATAGCTTTCCTTATCGAAAACTCTGCTCTTTTTAAAATACGCGCCGAAATATATACTAGTAGTTTAATTAAATATCGATAAATATCGTTAATTTTTTATAAATATATATATAGATATATATAATTTATAAATCTTACTTTTTTTAAAGCTAAGTTCAAATAATAAAACTTTTATTATTATTATTATTATTATTTAATAAGAAATAAAGGAATAGACGGATATTTTATAAATATTAACGCCCGGCTTTAAAAAGGTAATATATAGTTTATTCGCTTCGAAGATACTCTTTTCGTTAAGTAATAAGGGTTTATATATTTTAAATAAAGCTGATTAAAAAGAAAGTAAATTTAAGCGTTATTAAAAAGTTATTTAATTTTTTTAAAAATGGATTTATTATTATAGTTTATAAAGCCTTAATAAAAAGATTTAAATTATATTCGAAACTAAAATAATAATAAAAGAGAGATAATATATAATAGTTTTAAAACGCTATATAATACCGGTCGATATAATATTTAAATTTAATATACTTTCGACCTTTTATTATTATTTATTAATTAAAAGGTTTATAATATACACTTTTCGTTTCGAAAAAAAAAGCTTATTTTTAAAAAGTAAAGTTTTAAAATTCTTTAAAACGGTAAAGCTGAAAATTGTTTAAATACAAATAAAGAAACCGATAAATTATAAGAATAGCTATTATTAAAGGTATTGTCAGCAGTTACAGTAATTAAATGTAGGAATCTGGCGAATAGCGTATAGTTGTTCTAAGAAAAACTAAAAAAACCTGGGAGTAATCGCCTTTATATATACGTTTAACTATATAAAAGACAGTTTCTAAATAAAGGCTGTCCTAAGTAATAACTATAGCCTTAATATACCAGCCGCGGGTATTTAAAAGTATTAATTGCCGATACGCCCTTTTATATTAAGTAACTTTATTTACGTAATTTTTAAAATTAAATTTAAAATTTTAAGAGAATTTATTAAATAATTATTAAATATTTTAATTTATATAGGATTTAAACTTTTATTTCTTTTATTTTTATTTAAAATAAAACTACGTAATTAACCGTTATATTAAAACACTAGTTTTTTCGTTTTATTATTTTTTCGTAACCGCCCCGGAATACGGGGCTTACTTTTTCCGAAATATTTCGGACCCGGCTGGGCGTTAATATAGGAAAACGTTTCATATACGCCAGCTTATTACGTTAAAGGTTTTAAAATTTTAAAAATCGGATTTATTTTTAACGATAATATTAATAAATAATTAAAATCGGTTTTTTTTAAGTTTTTTAAATTAATTATAAGTTATATATAAAATATTATCTCCTTAAAGGAGATGTAACCGTAAAACTAAATTAAACAAATGGATAAATTATGCTATCGGTTATTAAGCTTTACTAAACCCTAACCTTTTTATAAACTGCCTAATTATGCTCCTATCGATAACTATTTTTAATAGAATGCTGGACGGTTTTCGTAATCCGGAATAACCGGACAAATTATCGTTCGTAATCCTTTAGCTTATATCGATTTAAAAATTAAACTTCGACGTTTTTAAACCCGTTATTATTATCCTCCAGTTTTACTAGTAATTTTTCTATAAACCGGATATTTTTTTAATATAAATTTACGTAAAAATCGATTATTTCTAATTTTTTAAATTAAATCGTATCCGAAAATTAAAATTAAAACCTAATTTTTTTCGGAAAAGTTATTAATATTAATAAAAATATTAATATATATTACTCGGCCGATTATTTTATTTAAATCGGGTAATTTAATTAAAACTATTTCCGTTAAAATTTCGGAAATACGGAATACTGGGACTTTATATTTAAACTTAGCCGGCATATTTTAATTATCTTAATTAATAAAGGATTAAAAAAATCGTAACACTGGCGAAAGGTTATAAAGCAGCTATCTTATACGGACTTAAAGTTTACTGCAAAAAACTTAATATCTTCTAAATTATTAAAATTCCCCTTACCAAACCAGTTAAAAGGCATAAAGTTTATCAGGGTTAAAACTTATTAACATTGCGCAATAATCGGCTTTAAAATAAAACTTTTCGCGACCGAAATACAATTTATCGTTACCGTAAAAACCATTAATAATTACTGTATTCGAAAATATTAGGTAAAATATTTATCGTATTAATTATTAATATAATTACTTCGTATCTTTAATTTAACCTAAATTAATTTACAATAAAAAATATAATATTAAGTAAATACTTTAAAAACGTATTCGAACCGAATAAATTATATAAATTTAATAACGGTTATTTTTAATTTTTTAATAATAAATATATAATTTTTTTTAATTAAAATTATAGGATTAAATTAAGAAGTTAATAATTTATAAAATAAAAAATTATTATTAAGTTATTAAAGAATATATAATTATAAAATATAATTATTAAAAGGCAGTAAGTTATTTATAATATTTTATATTATTATTTACGAAAATTTAAAAAAAACCAAGTAAACTTTTTAATTTTAAGGATATTTTTAATTACTTTTATAATCCGTATAAAAACGTTTAAAATACCGTTAAAAACAAGGCGTAAAAATAAAAATGAAGATAATAAAGTTATTTTAAAGGACGATACGAATTAAAAAATTAAGCAAGTTAAGTATAAAAAGGGATATCCGAAAAAGATAATTTTTAAGTTATATATCTTAAAAGTTTTAAATAAAGTTTTAAAGTTAACTTTAACTTAAAAGAGTAAAAGTAAAAATATTTTATATACTTTTTATTTTAACTTATTAACGTTAAATTATAATAAAAACGGTTTTAGTAATTTTAAAAACGTCGATTAAGTTATTTAAAACGTTTACAAATACGAATAAATAGTTAATATATTAGATATTAAGTTTTATATATTGCAAGGTCGTTGGGTTCAAGCCGTATTATCCAGGCTGAGCCAAAGACACGAAGTAATTACACCAATAATTAACACGATAGATACTCTACCCAGTATCTTCGAACACGGCAACTATCAATGGTTTTCACGGTGATAAGTTTTATATATTATTTATTATTATAAATAACGGTTTATCTTTAAAGAAAATTATAAAAAGCTTAAAATAAAAAATATAGTTTAAGATTATCTTTATATAAAGTTATTAGGTTTAAGCCGTATTATTTAAGCTAAGTTAAAGATACGAAATAATTATATTAATAATTAATACGATAAATATTTTATTTAATATTTTCGAATACAGTAATTATTAATAGTTTTTACGGTAATAATAAATTATACATTTCGATTACGAAAAGTTTTATTCCGAAACCGATTATTACGTAATACCGATAAGTTTCGACCTTAATAAATTTTATACCTTTTAATTAATTCGGTAAAGGGAATTTCCTGGAATATAAACAATAATTTAAAAGATATTAAGCTTTTCGCGGTAAATTTTAAGTCCGTATAAAATAGCTATTTTGCAACCCTTTGCCAGTCCTATGATTAAAAGTGTTAGATGTCAGCCAGGAAAAAGGGCTAGGAACTTTAGACTAGCTACCTTTAACCTCGATCGATCTTACGATATGCCGGGCAATTCCTATTACAAGATACCGGTATTCCGTAACTGTAAAATCTTTACGGAGAACGTTTTTTTTAAAATCCCTAAGCTTAATAAAGTTTTAGGATAAACTAAAAATATCGATATTTCCGTTAATCTAACCGATTTTTCTTAAAAAAATCGGATTTTACTTTTAATTTTTAAATATAATTTAATTTATATAAATAAAAATAATTAAAAATTAAATGACCTTATAATAGAAAATATTAACCGTATAGAAAAACTGCTGGGAAAACTGGATATAAGCGGTAAAGGGCTTAAAAATTTCGAAGTTTAACTTTTAGCTTAATATAAAAAGAATTACGAACGATAATTTATCCGGCTATTCCGGATTACGAAAACCGTCCAGAATTCGGTTAAGAATAGTCGTCGATAAGGGCTGTAAGAAGGTTAAGGCTTGGTAAAGCTGTCAGATATTCAGACCAATTGTTAGCTCACTGAGCCACGAACCCCTCTTGGGTCGTATCAGCGACTGTTGTTAGACAGCTTCTTATCAGGATTTATATAAGGTCCTGTCCTAACCTAGTCTTCTTGGCTACAGAGGGCTGTATCCTTACAATTATTCCCTTCCCTAAAGGCCTTGGTCCCCAAGGCTACCGCGTTACCCTCCCGTGCGACCGGATTTTTTCTATGCAGGATCTCTTTGCCTAATAGTAACTACCCGTACTTAACTAAGTCTGACAGTAACGTTTCTGGTTAAGCTCTATTTGGCTAAAGCCAGGGAAAAAAGCCCTATCGCAATTTGGGGCTGCGCCAATTAACGCGAAAACAAAAGGTTTGGGGCGTAACCTTTACAACTTCCGACCTTTTCATTTTTGGTCTTATCGCCTTACTTTCTGGCAGTACAACTTTTTTATACGCATTATTTTGCGCAACTTCAAATTTATTTATTCGGCTCTTTCTGATTATTCATTCGGCTTTCTGGCCCTTCAGATATTTTAATACGTACATATTTTTGGTACGACTTAACATATAACAAAAGTAATTAATCCCATAACACCCCCGCAACAAGTAATTAATCTATATTAAAAAATGCGCCTCCCGAAAGAATTAAACTATTAACCCGTCGGGTGTCGAGTAAATCGCTAATATAATTATTAGATATTTAAACCAATTATTAGCTCACTAAGCCACGAACCCCTTTTAAGTTATATCAGCAACTATTATTAGATAGCTTTTTATCAGGATTTATATAGGGTCCTGTCCTAGCCTAGTCTTCTTGGCTACAGGGGGCTATATCCTTACAAAAGCTTAGCAACCGATACCATAATCTATCTATTTATTTAATTTTGTTCCACGGTTACGTCTTCTCTAAAGAGATAAGATTATCTTTATAGAAATTAAGAAAAACTTTTTACGTAAAACCTTTAAATTTACGCTTTTTAACGAAATTACTTAAAGCTATTTTATAAATATTAAATAAGTATTATGAAAAGATATATTTATAAGAAAATTAAATAAATATAAAATAAGTATTTATAAAAAAGGATTTATATAGCGAAAAGGAATTAGTTATAACGAAATCGTAGTAAATATCGTAAAAGTAATATATTAGAAAATCTTAATTGCGTTAACCGGTTTTTTAAGGTAGTATATATTTTAAATAGATTTTATTATTACGTATTTAAACGGTAAATTAAAAGAAAATTTATGTAAAATAATTTCCGTTATTAAAAAACATTTTAATACGTATTTAAAATATAAAAAGATATATAAGTTTTTTTAAAAGGTTATTAAATTAATAAACTTATTATACAGTTTAAAATAAACGGAGCTAGTTAATAAAAGAAAATAAAATAAAAATATAAAATAAGGTTTTCGTTTATTAATTTCGAACGACGCGATATATTATAATACGAAAATAAAAAACGTTATCGTTTTATACGTAAATAACTTTTTATTTTTCGGCTTTAATAAATAACGTTTTAAGGATATCGCTAAGAGGATTATTAAAAACGTTTTAATTAAGGATTTAAGTAATACGGACTAGTATTTAAGCGTACGAATTATTCGTTTTTTATTAAAAGGAAATATTAAACTAGATTAATAATAATATATTAAGAAATTATTAAAATTAATTAGTTTAAATAAAATAAAAGAGGAGCCTATATTATTTATTAAGCAGAGGGTATAAAGTTTATTAAAGTCGAAGCTTGTCGGCATTACGTAATCGGCTTCGGGATAAGGCTTTTTACGACCGAGGTATAACTTATCGTTATCGTAAAAACTATTAATAATTACCGTATTCGAAAATATTAAGTAAAGTATTTATCGTATTAATTATTAGTATAATTACTTCGTATCTTTAACGTAACCTGGATAATACGGTTTAAATTTAACGACCTTATATATTATTTATTAAGGATTATTTAAAATACGTTATAAAATATAACGGTATAACGAGTAAAAAAAAGTTTAAATATACGAGCTTAATAAAAAATTTAACTTCTTGATTTATATTAATAAATTAAATAACGTATTAGATAAGCAAGCTGCGCGGATAAGCAAGCTGCGCGGTTTTTTTAACTTTTTTACCATCTAACTTTAATTATTTATTTCTTAACACCACCTTTATAAAGCGGCTTATAAAAGAAACTAAAATAAACTTAGCTGTTCAAACTAAAAGAAAAAACCTTAAACTTTCTTATATAAAACTTGGTTTTATATATACGGTTATACCTTTTACTTTAAAATCCCGATATAATAACAAATTTACCCAACCCAATACCGTACTTAATTTACGAAAATTAACGCCGATCGAAAAAAAATCCATTATCGACCGAATTCTTAATTTAAATATACGAACGTTTCCTATCTAGTTTTAACACGTTAAAAATATAGCCAATTTATTGCTAACCTAACGCATTACGAAACATATCGAAGTTAAATAAGCGTCGAACTTTATTAAATAGTAACAAAAACTTTAAACGCGTTTAAATCGGAAAATCAATTATTAACGGGTATTATGCGAAAATCCAGAAATATTTCGTAAATAATTCGAACTTATTCGGGTTATTATTACAAAATACGGTATTACGGAAAAGGATATTTACAATTTCGACGAGATTGGATTTTTAATAAGGCTTCTTATAATAACAAATATAGTAATTACCAATACCAAAAAACGTAAAAAATTTAAATAAATTTAATAAGGGAATAAAAAATAAATTATAATTATTCAAGCCATTAATTCCTAAAATTAAGCTATACCGCCATTTATTATTATAACGGGGAAAAATTATTTTAAATTTTAATTCCGTAATAACTTATTACTAACAACCGGTTAGAAAATTATATTAAATAATAATAATTAAATAACGAACGAATTAAATTTAAAATAAATTTAATATTTCGATTAATATACCCGAATACGTACGAAAAAATCGAAACGTTTTTTTATCCTCAACGGTTACAAAAATTATTATTCGATAGAATTCGAAAAATATTACGCCAATTACGATATTATTACATTTTATATACCCATATATTCGTCGTATAAATTTTAACTTTTTAACGTATTTTATTTTTCTTTTTTAAAACGCATTTATTCGTTATACATCGAGAATTTAATACAACGTTACTATATTTATATCGTTAAAGAAAATTTCTTTACCGGTTTTTACAATACGTTTAAAGTTATTATAACGTCCGATAATATTAAATCCGGATTTGCCGTAATTAATCTTATTCCATTCGATTTTAATACCGTTTTTTCCGAATTCGAAATTCCTTTAATTATATTTACGCCGACCGTTTCCCCGTTAACCTCCGCCGGTTCTATTTCCCCGCCTATAAAAACCCTTAGGAATATTAAAAAAACCAAAAAATAAAAACGTTATTTATAAAAAAAAATTAAAAATTATTAAAGTAACTTACCGATAAGAATTATTAAATCGGTTAATCTTTTAACCAAAAATTAACTGATACTTTAATATAAAATTATTTTCTTTAAACAAAAAACCGTCTAATTACGTAAAACCAATTATATCTTAAGCAAACGTCAAAGGATTAAAAACAAACGTCTTTAAAAAAAAAGGATATTTATTATATAAAAAGGATAAATTTTTTTGGCCGAAAAGGAAAAAAATGGTAAAAAAATATAACTAATAACGGTTAAAAGTAATTGTCGTAGAAAAGTTAAGACGAAAAAACGGAAATATGGCGTTTACGGTAAACCCGGACATAATACACATATTTATAAAAAAACTATAAAAACGTTTAGCGAAAAAAAATCCGATTAATTTAAATCAATGCGATATATTATTATTAAGTTATTTGGATTAATTATTACAAAGTGCCAAAAACCGCACAGCTCGCTTATCCGCATAACTTATTTATCTAATACGTTATAATATTTATAACATTAATTTAAGTAAAGATTATAAGTAACTTGTTACTTAAATATTAAAAATATATTAAAAAAGTATCGAAATATTTAAATAGTATATTTAATATATTTTTTCAGCATCGGATATTATGAAATAGTTATTTATATTATAAACATAATAATTTAAACTTACTCGGATTAATAAATATAAATTTTATAAATACTTACGAATTAATTAAATTTATATTAGCTATATATTTTTTCTAATTAAAGTATTTATTTTATAAATTTCGAAATTATAAAATATTACTATTAAATATATTACGGAAGTAAAATGCCTAAAAATAAGAATAAAAATTATAAAAATAATTGAAATTAAAAACCTTTTAATAAAGTTAATATTTATATTTAAAGGTTTTATTTTTATTTTATAAAACAATAGAAGTATGTTTAAATAAATAAAAAGATTAAATAATACGAAAAAAGCATTATATTCGAATTAAATATTATTACGTATATTAAAAATCAGAAAAAGAAATTTTAATTTTTAAAACGTAAAAAGTAAAAATAATTTTATATACGGATTTATAAAACTATTTAATAAAGCGGATTTTAAATACTTTATAATTATTTTAAAATTTAAAAAAATTAAAAAAGGTTAAAAAATATTTAAGATTTAATTAAAGTAATTAGTATAAAAAATTCCGCTAAATTCCTTTTATACGGAAAAAAAGCGTTCCTTTATTAAAACTTATTTTTCGTTATTAAAAATAACAACCGTAATATTTTTCTTATAATTATCCAAAAGTATCCGTTTACTTATTAGTTTTAAAACTTTAATTTTTTTTATAAAATTATTTATTTTATATATACTTATACTATTTTATATTAATTCTTATTTAAAACCGTTAATATTTTATATATAATTTATAATTAATTAATATTTTTTACTAACCGGAATTTTTTATTTATTTAATAGCTTTTTATAAAAAGGGATTTAAAAAGTAATAATTTTAATTATTTATTAGTATTACCGTTAAAAAATAAATCCGATTTTTAAAGTTATAAAACTTTTAACGTAATAGGTTAGCGTATATAAAGCGTTTTCTTATATTAACGCTTAACCTAGTCCGAGATATTTCGGAAAAATAGGCTTTATATTTCGGGGTAATTACGAAAAACGGTAAAATAAAAGGCCGGTTTTTTAGTATAACGATTAATTAAGTAGCTTTATTTTAAACAAAAATAATAAAAACGAAAGTTTAAATTTTATATAAATTAAAGATTTTAATAACTTTTTAATAGATTTTCCTAAAGTTTTAAATTTAATTTTAAAAATTACGTAAATAAAGTTATTTAACGTAAAAAGGTATATTAGTAATCAATACTTTTAAATTCCTGTAGTTGATATATTTAAGCTATAAATATTACCTAAAATAACCTTTATCTAGAAATTATCTTTTATATAATTAAACGTATATATAAGGGCGATTACTTTTAAACTTCTTTAATCTTTTCTAGAATAACTATACGTTATTCGCTAGATTTCTATATTTAATTACTATAACTGCTGATATTTTTAATTAAAACGGTCTTTATTAAAGTATTTCTTATTAAAATATGTTTTTAAATTAAAGTAGATTTAATAATCGTTTTTTAATATTATTTATTCGCTTTATTATATTAATACTTTTTTTATTAAACATTTAGATCTTTATTTTTAATTTTAATTAACTTATATTTATATTTCTACACCTGAACGTTTTCCTTAATTTTATTTAAATTAATACTTAAAAACGTATAAAGCTTATTTAATTTTAATTGAAGTTATTATTTTTATATAAAGGTTGTATATCGATCTCTTAATTATCACCGTTAAAGTAATAAAGCTTTTTCGATAAAATCTCGAAAGTAAATCTTTTTCCTGCCGCTACGTTTATTACGGGTTTTTATTTTTCGCCTTTACTATAAAACTTTTTATTTAAGGAATCCTCTTAATCGAAAAAAAAAATCGCTATTCGTATATTTCTTATCTCGTATAAGGATAAAATCTTTATCGGGTAAACTGTTTTATTCGGTTATAAAAAGCTACTTTAAAATACGTTCTTACTATTCGCTTACTATTAATAACCGTTTATTCTCTTTTAAATTAATTAAGTAACTTTTTTTAAATTTCGTACTCTTTTTATTAACTTAACTTACAAATAACTGTTTTATTTAACGTATTTCAGTTATTAATTAATTAAAAAATACTACTATATTAATAGTTATAATAATTAAATATTAAAATCTAGCAAATAATACATAATTATTCTAGGAAAAACTAAAAAAATTTAAGAACAATCGCTTTTATATATATATATAATTATATAAAGGATAGTTTTTAAATAAAGGTTATTTTAAGTAGTAGTTATAACCTAGATATACCAGCCGCAGGTATTTAAAAGTACTAATTACAGACAGATTAGTAATTAATTCGAGATTTACTTTATAATTTAAAACGTAAATCGATAAAATATTTTTTTTAATATTATGAGATTATTTATTAAATTAATTTTTAATATAAAATATTAAATATTAGATAAAATTAATATTAACGTACTATATAAGCGAGCTGTACATATAAGCAAGCTGTACACTTTTTTTATCATTTTAACTTTTTAATTTTAATCATTTATTTCTTAACAATTATAACATAAAACGGCTTACAAAAAAAACAAAAATAAACCTAGCCGTTTAAGTTAAAAAACGAAATCCGAAACTTAATTATAAAAAGTTTAGTTTTATTTATAATATCCTATTTACTACCTTAGGAACGCAAATTAATAATAAATACGCCCGACCCGATACCGTCCTTAATTCGCGAAAATTAACGCCGATTAAAAAAAAATCGATTATCGAACAAATCCTTAACTTAAATACGTAAACGTTTTTCGTCCGGCATTAATACGTTAAAAATATGGCAAATTTGCTACTTACGTAACGCGTTATAAAACATATCGAAATTAATTAAATATTTAACTTTATTAAATAATAATATAAACTCAAAACGCATCTAAATCGAAAAATAAATTATCAACGAGTTTTATACGAAAATCCAGAAATATTTCGTAAATAATTTAAACTTATTCGGGTTACAATCGCAAAATACAGTATTACGGAAAAAAATATTTATAACTTCGACAAAATAAAATTCTTAATAAATTTTCTTATAACAATAAACATAATAATTACAAATACCGAAAAACGTAAAAAACTTAAATAAATATAATAAAAAAATAAAGAATAATTTACGGTAATATAAGTTATTAACTTTCAAAACTGGGCCTTATTTTTATTTATCATCCTTACCGGGAAAAACCACCTTTTTCGCTGGTTCGCCGATAACCTACTTTTACCTAACTAAAGGATTGCTATAAACGAAAACGACTGGACGATAAATAAACTAAATTTAAAATAAATTAAATATTTCGATAAATACATTAAAACGCGTATTAAAAATTCGAAACGTTTTTTTATCCTTAACGGTTACGAAAACTACTATTCAATCGAATTCGAAAATTATTACAAAATTAACGATATTATTACATTTTGTATATTTGCCTATTTTTCCTATCAGCTTTAACCTTTTAACGTATCTTGTTTTTCCGTATTAAAACGCATTTACTCGTTACATATTAAAGGTTTTATATAACGTTACGTTACCTATATTACTAAGGAAAATTTTATCGCCGGCTTTTACAACGCGTTTAAAACCGTTATAACAACCAATAATATTAAATCCGGATTCGTAAAAATAAAACTTATTTTATTTAATCTTAATCGCGTCCTTTCCGAATTAAAAATTCCAGTTATGCCTATACTAACCGTTTTTCCATTTACCTTTACCAACTCCGTTATTTCTTTACTTGCGAAAATTCCTAGAAATATTACCGAAACAATTCGACAAAAACGTTATTTACAAAGAAAAATCAAAAATTATTAAGGTAACTTGCCGATTAAAATAATTAAGTTAATTAATCTCTTAATAAAAAATAACTTAATACTTTTATATAAAGTTACTTTTTTTCGGGAAAAATACGGCCTACTGCGCAAAACGAACTACGTCCTTAATAAACGCCGGAAAACCAAAAATAAACATTTTCAAAAAAAAAGGATACTTACTGTAAAAAAAACATAAGTTCTCATAATTACGAAAAAAGGTAATAATAAACAATCGCAACTAATAACGGCCGAAAAAAGTTATTGCAAAAAAGTTTAGGCGAAAAAACGGAAATATAACGTTTACGGCAAACCCGGACATAATACGCGTACTTATAAAGAAGATATAAAGGTATTTAGCGATAAAAAATCCGATTAATTTAAATTAATTTAATATGTTATAATTATTTAATTCGAATTTACTATCGCAACGTATTAAAAAATGTACAGCTTGCTTATATATACAGCTCGCTTATATAGTACGTTATATAATTTCTAATTTATTATCTTTATTATATATATTATAATAAATAAAAAATTAATATTTAATATTAACTTTAAGACGAATTTATAAGATATTATTATAAGTTTTTTAAATAAAGTATTATATTAATTTTATTTAAACGAGCTCTTTATATTATATTAATCCGAGGTATAATCTATCGTTACCGTAAAAACTATTAATAATTATCATGTTCGAAAATACTAAGTAAAGTATTTATCATGTTAATTATTAGTGTAATTACTTCGTATCTTTAGCTTAGCCTGGATAATACGGCTTAAACCCAACGACCTTACATACTATATTAATATTATATAAGTTTATTAGGTTTAAGCCGTATTATCTAAGCTTAATTAAAGATACGAAGTAAATATATTAATAATTAATATAATAAATACTTTATTTAATATTTTCGAACACGGTAATTATTAATAGTTTTTACGGCAACGACAAGTTATATTTCGGTTACGAAAAACCTTATCTTAAAACCGATTATTACGTAATGCCGATAAGGTTTAACTTTAATAAACTTTATACCTTTTAACTGGTTTAATAAAGGGAAGTTTAAATAATAACTTAAGAGATATTAAGTTTTTTACGATAAACTTTAAATCCGTATAAGATAGTTTTACGACTTTTCGCTAGTTTTACGATTAAAAATGTTAGATATTAGCTAGGAAAAAGGGTTAAAAACTTTAAACCAGTAATTTTTTTAAATTTCGATTAATTTTAAAGTTTTTTAAACCTTTATTAATTAAGATAATTAAAATATACAGGTTAAATCCGAATATAAAGTCCTAGTACTCCGTATTTCCGGAATCTCGACGGAGATAATTTCGATTATATTACCCGATTTAAATAAAATAATCGGCCGAATAAAATATATTAATATTTTTATCTATATTAATAATTTTTTCGAAAAAAATCGGACTTTATTTTTAATTTTCGAATACGGTTTAAATTAAAACGGCGGAAATAATCGATTATTACGTAAACTTATACTAAAAAATATCCGGCTTATAAATAAATTATTAGCAAAACTAAAAAATAACGATAATAAGTTTAAAAACGTTAAAATTTAACTTTTAAATCGATATAAGTTAAAGGATTATAAATAATAATTTATCCGGCTATTCCGGATTACGAAAACCGTTTAGAATTCCGTTAAAAATAGTTATCGATAAGAGTATAACGAGTAATTTACAAAAAAGTTAGGGTTTAATAAAGGCTAATAACCGAAATAATATACTTTATTAATTTATTTAATTTAAGTATACGGTTACGTCTCCTTTAGGGAAATATATTAATATTATATAGAAATACTTTAATTTATAAATTTCGTTTTATTTTCTTTTAATTCTATTTTAAAAATAATATAAATACGAGTAGATATATAAAAAGCAACCTTTTTAATAAATTTACTATTATAATATTAATATAAATATATAAAATTATTAAGTTTAAACCGTATTATCCAGGCTAAGTTAAAAATATAAAATAATTATACCAATAATTATTATAATAAATACTTTACTTAATATTTTCAAATACGGTAATTATTAATAATTTTTACGGTAATAATAAATTATACGTTTCGATTACGAAAAACCTTATTTCGAAATTAATTATTACGTAATACCGATAAACTTTAACCTTAATAAACCTTATACCTTTTAGTTTTACGGTTCGGTAAAAAGAATCTTTTAAAATATAATAACTTAAAAGATATTAAGTTTTTTGCGGTAAACTTTAAATCCGTATAAAATAACTATTTTATAACCCTTTACCAGTTTTATAATAACTACCTTTAACCTTAATCGATTTTATAACTTTTCGAATCTCTATTAATTAAAATAACTAAAATATACCGGGTAATTCCTATTACAAGATACCGGTACTCCGTAACTGTAAAGTCTTTACGGAGAACGCTTTTTTTAATGTCCCTAAGTTTAATAAAGCTCTGGGACGAACTAAAAATATCGACACTTCCGTCGATCTAACCGACCTTTCCCAAAAAGATCGGATTCTGCTTTTAATCCTGGGAAAGCTGGACATGGGCGGCAAAGGGCTTAAGAACTTCGAAGTTTAACTTTTGGCTCGATGTAAGCTAGAGGATTATAAGCGATGGTTTGTCCGGCTGCTCCGGATTGCGAAGACCGTCCAGAATTCGGTTAAGAATGGTCGTCGATAGGGGCATGATAGGGCAGTTTGAAGTCACCTTGGAGTGAGACGCCTGAGAGAAGGTTAGGGTTTGGTGAAGCTTAGTAACCGATAGCACAATTTATCAATTTGTCCAATTTGATTCCACGGTCACGTCTTCTCTAGGGAGAATTAATATAAGTATAAAATAACTTATATTAATTAATAACGTAATACTTTTATATATTATTATCTTTATAATAATTAAACTGTTTTATTATTAATATAAGTTTTAAAAACTCTATTTAATTTTATTATTAGTAATTCTTAATAAAAATTTAATAAAACTAATTATTATATATAAAATATCTTAAATAAAGCTGTTTAATTATATTTAAATAATAAGATTTATAGAAAAACTAAACATAATATAATTAAGTAAATAGGAAATATACATTTTTCTATATATTATGTTAAATTTTCGTATATTTAATAATTATAATATATTAATAATGATAAAAATAATAAAAATAATAAAAATAACGAAATATTAAACTTATTAAATAAGTACTGCCGGTCTTTTATAATAAATAATAATATAATTAAATATATAAATGCCTTATTTTAATATATATTTATTCCGTAGTATTATTAATAATTACCTTTATATATAAAATAATAATTAATTAATAATAAAGTTATATTAATTAAATTCTAGTAAACTTTGTTTAACTTATTAATATTTTATAATTTATACTTTATAATTTTTATTTTTATTTCGTTAAATAATAAAAAAGTAATTTTTAAAAAAGGATTAAAACTTTATTAATTATATTATTATAACATTAATATAAATATAAAATAGATTGTTCTTTATTAATAACGTTAATAACCGTTATGTTAGGTTAGTTTTAATAGATTATTTAAATTTTAACTTGGTATAATTAGAACAAAACAAAAAGTTAAAGAATCGTGAGTATGGTGCATGTGGTTCATAATCATGCCAGCCCGTGAGATCACCCCTATATGCGTCATCCCGACCCATGACCAATGCCGGCCGTACCGCAACAAACCCTCCGGCGATAGCCCCCGGCCCCCCCCCCCACCTCCAAAACCAAAAAAGGTCCAGGGATCAGTTCGTTCAGGCATCACAACAGCCTCTCTACCGACCTCGGGGTGTATGGTTACGCTCTCGCATCTACCGGCATCGCTGAGTGGAGTTGCAGTCGAGGTTCAGCGCGGACGGGGGACGGATTCTTGCTGGGTATGCTATGATGGCTCCCCACTGCCGTCTCATCGCTGACCTCACGGATAGGTTGCATCCTGTCACCTTGTGCCGGCGGAGCTAGACGAGCCGGGTTCGGCTTCGGAGCCACCGACGCAGGCGCCGACGCGGGCGGGGATGTCACATTCTCGTCGTTTCCAGTCACAACTTGCTCGAGGGGAGTTGTGACGGGTGGAGCCGCTGGCCGCAAACGGGCGTCTACTTTCGAGATGGCTGCGGCGAGGCTCCTCACGCCGGCTGCGATGATCTCGGGCCTCTCCCACGCCAGAAGGCCCGGGTTGCCGGCGGCTCGATGCGTGGAGACCACGTCGTACTTGGCCTTCGCCCAGCTCGGGCAGGAGTAGGAATGCACGCTCTCGCGTTTCCCGCCGCCTCGTGCCCCCGCGTTGTCGTCGCCTCCGGGTCCGCCTGAGTCACCGAGGAATACTGTCAGACTGACTCTCGGCTTCGAGGTGGACTTCTTTTCCGCCTTCTCCGAATTCCGGGCGCAGTAGGCCCAGAGTCTCAGGGCTGCTTCCGGACCGGGAAGCCAGGCTAGATGGGTGAAGTTGACGATCTCCGTCGGCGTGAGCTCGTGCTCGGGGCTGAACAGTCGCAGAATCTTCAAGACGTAGGCCAGGAGGCCGGTGGGGGAGTCGCACAGAGCGTATGCGAGCGTGTTGGGTTCGCGCAGCCCGAGCACGCTCGCGCCGTTCCGGGCAGTGGGCGGTGTCTTCTTGGATGGGCGGAAGCTGCCGCACCTACTGATAGCAGAGAAATCTTCACCGCGGTAGCCCAAGACCGGAGACCGGACCAAGCTAGCACATGACCACTTTGCCCATTCGAGGGGAGCTTCTCCGAGCTTCGGTTGGCCTACGGGCGGAGAGATGAGATGCGTCCCCAGACAAGAGTCGGGATACTGCGCCGCCAAGTGGTGGGCAAGCCTATAATCGATCTCCGCCGGCGAGGCAGATCCCGAAGCTGCATTCGTCACCAGATAATAGCGATACGAGAGGCGACGCATTAACGAGTCCAGGAATCGGGCAGTGGCCGATATTACGGGGACATTATTCGGCAGCGCATCGCTGAAACCGACACCGGGTAGCGCCGGGATCACCAAGTGGAACGGCTGTTGAGCGGAGACATCTTGGGGCTCCGTGAAATGCCTGACTAGGTGCCCGAGGGATAAGTTTGAGATGGGAAACGGTGGGATAAGAAGCAGCGGAATAGCATTTGAATGAAGTGAGCGGACATGGATGAAGTGAGTCCTGAGCGGCGTCTCAGACGACGGGACCGTAAATGCGGTACGGAACTGTGGCAGTTGTGAGTTTAGCACATCTTCTTGCGCCCTCCAAGAATACTGTTCCAGCCTGAAAGATATTAGCTACGGCTGTTAATCATCTGATGGTGGTCGCGCAGGTTGACACTCACCAGAAATCTATGAGAGGCTCAATTTGAGACTTGGGCTCCCACCAGAGATCAGATTTTGGTTCCGAAAGTTCGTGAGGCAGTCTCGTAATCTCGAGTTTCTGCTTTGTGAGATTCAGATACCGCGATGAGACCTGGAGCGCGTCAGCCACAAGGACGTCATGCAAACACCCAGCGACGGGTTCTGCGTAGAGCTAGCTCGGGATCGGCGGGAAACTTACGTGGATTTTGTATGGCTTGATCTCGTCCACTACGGCAGCAGCCTCTTCGACTCCTGAAGCCATTTTATTTAGTTTACACCCGCTTACAAAAAGCCATATTACACAAACAGTTAAGGGAGCGAAGTGAAAAAGAACCCCAGGGCGATTCACCTGTGTGCCCAAAACATGAAGAGGATGAACTCTGTTGTTAATTTTCCTACCGCCCGTCGCAAACCCTTTAATTCCATCTCGTTTCCAGGATCTCCTGCTACTGCACCATCGAGTGGCTTGAAGGCGCCTGTACAGCCAGTCGCGACCCTGAAACTTCCACTGTGGCTCGGTCTCCCTTACCAGGAGGAGTCTAGCGTACGTATAAAACAGGGCAGAAGCAAGACAAGAGTCACAAGACGGACGAGACGAGCGGGCCAAGCCTGGGGGACCCTTGCAGGAAATTCAGGGTCCCGTGGGGCGAGTGGCGGTGCGTGCGTGGAGGCGACATGGGTTACGGAAACGATCGGCCGGGTACTAAGTAAGCTCGTTTTAGCGGCTACCTATTGAG
The DNA here is from genome assembly GCA_004155055.1 of Monosporascus sp. CRB-8-3. Taxonomy (NCBI): domain Eukaryota; kingdom Fungi; phylum Ascomycota; class Sordariomycetes; order Xylariales; genus Monosporascus; species Monosporascus sp. CRB-8-3. Next base: position 95,595 of record QJNZ01000263.1, read on the forward strand.
CCTGTCGTCCTGTCACTCTCTGTGGCTAGAGCTCTTGGTTTTGCAGCTCTAACCGTCTATTTACCAAGTGGCGGAATAGAGTGATGGGAGGTCCAGCAACTCCTAGAGGGTTTGCCTATGGTGGGCCGTAAGAGTGAAACGTCGGGCATTTGGCGCCTAATTTGTCTTTTGAAGAAGAAGCGGGAATCAAGTCTCGGTGCGGCATTGTTCGCTACGTTCGCAACTAGTTCGCACGAGCTGCCTGCTTAACCGGAGTGATACCGGAAACGTGATCCAGATGCTCCTGAACCAGGGCAACTAACCCACCATCCCATTATCTGCACAGCAACAGCTTCGGCCGTAGGTGGCAGATGGCGCGTCTGGAAGAGTATCGGCCAGCTAGCCACCAGTTCTTTCTCGATATAGATGACAAGCCTGGCGGTAGCATGCGCGTTGGTGCTCGTCCGTAGGTCCGAGCCCGAGGCAATGGCGATAAGCTTCTTCGGCTAAGATTTCGAAAGCACCGCCAACCTACGGCGGGCCGTCGGACCGGCATCTCTGCCAACGTTAAGTGCTCCATGGCTGCACCTGTAGGCGAAACTTGACAAGCGACAGGAATGCGGCCTCCTGTATGTGCTGCCCTTCCAAGAGAGCATTGGCAAGTATTTGGGGAGCCATTAAGAGGAACGTGGAAAAGTTTATTATCTTTATTTTGTTGTCGAATTGGATATTACAGTATATCTAGGTATCCTATGGTTCATTTCAGAAGCATCGGCAAGACGCGATGCTCGGTAAAGTTCCACAACAACGAAGAATCCTGACTCTGCCAGGCGGCGCCTGTAAAGTAGGTTTGTCTGTGCCCTTGCAATCCCCAGAGCTGCTTGTAGAAGCCGTCCGCGATATCCTCCTCGGAAACCATGGGCTGGAACGGGGTATGGGCCTTGAAGGTCACGAACTGCGGTTCGGCCGACGTCGAGTTGATAGCAGTGGTTAATGCGGCGAGGTCTTCGATAATGGCCGCCTTGGCTTCCTCGGCGGACGTTTCATGGACACCCGAGCCGTACTTGACATCGGTCATACCATCGATAGGCGCGGGCGTGATGGCGAGAGGTCCGGGGAGGGCCGGAAGGTTGAATTTGGAGTCGATCCCTACCGAGAGGACAGCGGTGTCTGCCGGCAATCCGCTATTTCGAACGATTCCGGTGAAATAGGAGACGTTGGTGAAGCGCTTGAACAGGCCCGCCTCCGTTCCATCGAGGCCAAGTGGCGACAACTTGTCTAGTGTTGGGGCGACCGAGACGACCAATTTCTCTGCCTGAATGTCCACGCAGCTTCCGTCGGCTCTCACGACATTGAGGTGGACACCCTTTTTGGACCGTTCCGCAGCCGACACGGTGCTGCTTAACAGGACGTTTTCGGAACCCAAAGCGTCGTAGGCCGCTTCGTATAGCTCCTGGTTGTTGCGCCGGGCGGTCGTCAGTCCGCCGACGGTTAGACCCTCCACAAAGGTAGGGCCCAGATACTTGACAACGTACAGTGTCGTAGTCTTCTCGTAGTCGAGCCCGCCCTGGCCATACAGCGCGAGCATCGGCACTACGTCTTGGATGCCGTACTTCTCGGCGAACTGTCCGAACGGCAGCAACAAGTCCTCCGGCACGGGGTCTGGTAGCTTGTCAAACCCCTCAAGAAGCTCGGGGAACCTCAGCAGCTGACCATAGTAGCCTCGGATCGCTACCGACGGGTCCGGCATCTGGTAACCCTCGAACTCTGTGCGAGCCTTGAAGTCGAAATACACAGACCTCGGGGCGGGTGGCGTCTGTAGGACCTCCAGGGGGATGTCGAAACGGGCGAAGTAGTCTCTGACGACCGGGATATCGTGGAAGTTGAGGACCCCGATATCATCGCGCTGCCCGGTAACAGCGTCCGTGTAAGTCTCGGTGTGGCCGCCGAGTGTGTCATCGGCCTCGACCACCACGACCCTCTTGCCGGAGTCCTGAAGGCGCACCGCCGTGTACGTCCCCGAAGAGCCGCCGCCGAGGATGGCCACCTCACGCTTCATGGGTGTGCAAGCTCGGTTCGCCAGAGGCTCTACTGCGAGCGCATGAGCTCGGGATTGCGCAAGGGCGGTGCCAGTAGCAGCCAGCTTCAGTAACGGGAAACGCATTTTAACAACTTCGTCTCTCGGTAAGTTGACTAGGTCATTTGAAATTCAGCTCTGTGAGCGTGGAGCCCACGGTATGGTGTCTCGGTAGGGGCAGGTGTCGCGCCCAAATATATACTTGATCGTTCTCACTTACTACACGGACCACCAGAATGGCTACCCAGAGCAGGCTCAGGCCAATAAAACCGGCGCACCCACCCATAAGCGCTAATATCGCACCTAAATACATTAAACCTTCATAACATTACTCCCTTATTAATTAATGAAATCAATCACGATAATATTATTTTTTATATTAATTTTCAAAAATAAAAACTATTTATTATAATAAAATTTCCTTTAAACTTCTGCTATGTTTTAAAACTATTTTATATATAAGTAAAAATATATACTAATATTATACGCCGATATAAAATTAAAGAGGTTTACGAATTTAAAAAGTTTTCGAATATAACGTTTTAACCTAATAATTTTTTAAAAAATTCGAAATTATAAAAATTACAAAAAGGCGTATATTAAAAAAAATATTAACATCGTTATCCGTATAAAAAGAGTTTTTCTTATACGTATCATACGGATTGAACTTAACGACCTTGTATACGTAAAAAAAAATTATTCGATAAGACCTAAGTCGCTTTCGTAAAATATTTTCATAATAATATACCTTATTTATATAAAAATCACTAATTAAAATAGGAAGATTTTATAAAAAGGCGAATACGAATGCTAATTATTTCATTTTAATTTTACGATTAAAACTTATATCTACTAAAATTAATATATACTTAAAAATTAAATTTATTAAAAAAAATACGATAAAACGCTTTAAACGAAAAATATGTCTTAGTTATTAAAATAATCTAGATTATATTACGGAAATTATCTTTTAAAACGAAATATATTTCTATTTTATATAAAAATTTTAAATAAAGATAATATACGAAAAAAAGTAAAAATAACCTTATTTAATAACTATTTCTAAATTTTAACGTTATAATAAATAAGTAATAATACCTTTAAAAATAACGTTTTTAATAAAGATTAATAATATAACTCTCTGTTTAAATATTACGAATAAAAAACCTATTTAGCTTTAATAATAACTGTTATAAATAAATAGTAATTACCGTTATTTTAATACTAAATTTAAAATTTACGTAAAAAAATTACGTTGAAAAAATATATCGAAATAATAAAATAAATAATAGCCTTTATAAAACTTTACTTAAACCGTAAAATTTTATTTAAATAATAAATAAAGATTTAAATTATTCTATTAAAAAATTATATTATTATTATTAACGTTTACTATAATTTTAAATTTAACTGTGTATAAAACTTTATTAAAAAGGTTAAAAATTATATTTATAATAACCCTTATATTAATATTATATAAAATCGTTAAGTTTAAGCTATATTATTTAAGTTAAACTAAAAATTCGAAGTAATTATATTGATAAGTAATACGATAACTAATAATAATTTTTATAATTACGATAAATTATACATTTCGGTTACGAGAAGCTTTATTTCGAAACCGATTATTACGTAATGCCAACAAGTTTCGACCCTGTTATATTAATATTATAAACCTTATAACTTTAATTTAAAAAAATTATTAAAATTATAAATAAAATAACTATACAATTTTATTTAAATAATAATAAAATATACGAGATAACGGAAATTAACGTATAGCTTATCAAATTAATACTTAAAGTTATTATAAATAACGTTTTTAAAGTTTTAATTACATTATGTTATATATTACCGTTATTAACTCTTTGTTAATATGTAGATTATTAGATGGAAATGAGGGTGGGGCGGGGTGGGTGCGCGTTTTTTTGTCCACCGCCTGCCAGAGGTTGGCTCCGGAATAAGCCGTTCCTAGGACCGGTTGGGGCGACTGCAACCGATCCACCGGGGACCCGGACCCGACGAAAACCACGTTGTTGGCACCGTTGCGCAGACACGTGGGGAATATGCGGTATGGACGAGCCGGTAGATTCCGCTAGAAACACGATCCGGAACGAAGTCGCGTGTCTATCTCCCCTGGTCCATGATGCTGTCCTGAGCTACACACACGGAATTATATAATCAGCAAGGTACGCACTCTAGCTTAGGGCCAAAGTCCTCTTAGCTCCCGGATATCCAAAGGTCCAACCAGCCCTTGTCGAGTAATCTCGTTTCCCACTGGAGAAGCTCTTGATGAAGATACTGCAAAGAATCCACTCGATATAATGGCTTTGTATCTTGAAAATATATTCAATAAGGAAATTCTCTGGATAATCATAGGTTAAATGAGGAGATCTTTTGGACAAGCGCCTAATGTGAGATTTAGTAAAATTATTCAAGGCCTCCGGGTTGTTGATTTCTAAAGGACTGGATCGGTCTCAGGTCCCTATTTACATTTCGAGACGCCTCTTTAGAGATGATAGCCCTCGCCACAGCTCTCCACCCTTCGCTTACCTCTCGGCCTCTTTTCGGCCTCCTTTTCAGCCCCTTTTCGGCCTTTTTGTCGGCCTTCCATATCTTAAAACCGTATTCGCTTTCCTTGACCATCTCGTCGCTCTTCTGCGCTTCTGCCACGCCTTCTCGTGTTCTCTTTCCTCGCATAGTGCTTATCTCGTAGCTTTCCATGCTTATTCATGATATTCCGGTGGACATCTGCTTGCTTGATATCATTCACTCGCTTCGCGTAGAGGTATTCTTTAGAGCCATTCGGCGGCTCTTCTGCCGAGGATTCGTCCCTTCCCTCCAACCCCCCCCCTTTTAGTACGAGAAGGCACCCGGCTGGATAAAGCTCTGTTCAGCTGCCCATGTCAAGCAAATTGGGGGAAGTACAGAGTGAAAGGCAGAAGAAGCAGCCTGGAAGATAGATTGTAGTATATGTAGTGACTAAATGGCCGTTAATGCCTGCCCTTTCCCTAATTATTCAGGGGGCGAAGCCTCCTATATACTTGAAAAGCCCTCGCTAATGGGTCGCTGGGGCCCAAAAGCGGTTGTCCATACTATCCCCTGACGACCGTACTCTGGTTAAGATGCCAAATATCGGGCTATCTATCCAAATCGGTGATTCCAAAGGTTCTCTTACAAGACCGCCATTTACATGTAAGCTTTACAAGCTGAGAACCTTTGCCTTTTCAGGTTACCGAGGGTGTACGTACCTCGCATCTTGTTTGGTCGTAGAAGTAGCTCCAGGTGAGCGCGGCTAGAACCAGCAGCTGTACTCCCAACGAAAGCCGTCCGATTGCCCTCATGTTTGCTGCGCCGAACTTTGCCGTGCCAGCGACCGGCATGATTAATAACGTACCTTTGGGAAGCGTCATCCTCGACTTCAAGCTTTCCGCCGACGTTAACTTTCTAGTGTAACTGCCTCCGTTCCGAGCCACCTTGAGTACATCCACGCAATGAGCGCTCATCCTTTACATTGGTGTAAGAGCCTCAACTCTGACACCAGTCAATTAATACGTAGAAACAAGCGGAGGCGGTAAAGACATGGTCGACGCTGGTAAAGCATCCCGGGGCCGTTTCATTCGCAGCGTAGCCTCCGCCGTTTGGCACAACCTTGGAGACTCGTTTTGAATAACCTTTCAAAGGTAAAGCCCAGTCCCTTGCCAGCCTTTCTCTGGTCTGCTGGCTAAGCCAGAGGTGATGGTCTTGTTGATATTCCAAGGACGTCCCGCCATCCAGCAGTGTGTCCCTTGGAGATCACATTTCCCATAGTGTTCATGATATCGATCCATAGAGTGGTGTTGTCCCCTTCCCTTGAGCTGTTCCTTGTCACTTAATGTCTCTCTTTTGACTAGGACCTTTTTGAGCCCTTGCCGTTTCGGGTTGGGCCCCTGAACTGGTAATTTCTCTGGCCATGTTGAAGACTGTATATGCCCTTCCATTTGATATCGTTGGTGTAGAGCTTGGGGACGAGATCTACCTTATGATGCACCGACGTGGATCTCGGGTGCCGCATGCCGCCGATAGTGTTGACCCGGGACATCAGTATCTCAACCGGAGGCGAGAAATAGCACTTGACTGCTCTGCCGTGGGGTCTGGATATGAGACGGGGAAGTGTTCGAGTCCATATATGGGGACGGTAGGACATTGAGAACAGATAGAGTTACTGGCCAATCAACCAGGTCAAGTACCTATAGACCATCTCGATGCCGCTGGATGTCAGGGGCACGCGGAGACGGTTAGAAAAATTATGTATGAGGACACACATATTGACTTCTAAGTCGCGAATGATGAGTAACGATTTGTATTACAACCAAGGGCTGGTCTTGTGTGCCCATTGATGACCCCGTAGTTGCTGGTGGGAAAGGAATATGCCTGACGTCTCGGCTTTCCAATTTGTACGGGTAGTAGGTGAGTGGCATCAGCTCCGGCGGCTGCAGCAGGTGCAGAGTCGACGAAAAGCCCGGGAGCGTTGGTTATACCTTCGCCGTTTTCCTGGTTTTGGGTGATGTCGTTTAGGAACGTGGTAATAGACGCAGGGTAAGGTGAAGACATGATAGCGATTGAAATATAATGATGAGGAGAGTTGTAATGGTGTGGGCGGGTACACAACGCCACTACGCCCTCCAAACGCGGCGGGTTTTAGGCGTTGTAATGCTACCAACGCCGAGGAGCTGCATGCCTAAAAGGGGAGGAGTGGCAATGAAGAGCATGGCGACAAACCGTGAGCTCAAGGAAGTTGCCAATTTCCGGGCGGACACGAACAGTCCGGGATAGAAGGGATGCTGCTAGTATCACGGCTTACAAAGCGTGATTTGGTCGATACCCGTTGATCTTAGGGTTGGATACCAAGAGGGTGTTGCCAACATTAAAAGACACAATCCAGACAGATCATTCGATCGTGTCAGATCGATGGCGGACGTGGGATGGGGGATAGCTGGCCTTTTTCGTCAAGTGATCATCTGCGTGTGCTCGCTCTCCCTGGGCGCTGTGGACCTATACATGATATGCTGGCTTTGGTCCTCTGTTGCCCTTTAGTTAATATGTTCAAGGCAGTAATCCTCGAGGCATTACTTACTCGGAGAAACCCTTGGGGGAGAGGATAGGCGCAGTTGATCCTTTCCGGAAATGGAGCTGCTGAAGAAGAGAGTTGCCTCTCGGAAGGCTGGAGAACTGGTGTTCGAAAAGGAGAATTGTGAGAATGGATCGAAGACTAGGGTTGGGGAGCCTGAGCAAGTTGGGCTGGGAATATAGTTCGGGAAGCGCAGTGGGCCGGGAGTTTACCTGGTTTATAAAGAGTGAGTTTAGGGCATTGGCTGGGAAGAGGAGTTGGCGGGGAGCCACTTCCAAGACATATAATCGAAATATGATGGCCTTATTACACAGTAAGGAGACAATGCAGACAGGTCGCAGGCACCAAGGAGGTACTACGAGATGAAGTCTATGGAGAATTCTTCTAGAGCCCATCACCACACTCCAGCCGCAGTATTCTTTATTTTCGTCTCCCATTCACCAGGTATACCCCTATTTGACGTCACCCAGTCAACTCGGCTTCCTAAGTCGGAATATTTCGCTTGGCCGTATGATAAAGAGTCTCGCTCAAAAAGCTTACCATAGAATTACAGATTTTAGAGTCGGTTAAGGGCTGGAAAGCTAGCTCCATGTGTCAATCGCACGGGCAGAATGCCCCTGCACTCGACAAGTTCTCCTTGTATCATCTCCGTAGCTCTTGCGGCCTAGTTAAGATCGACGATACCGGAGCCTCGCCGTGCCCTCCTGCCTATATAGAGCGCCAAAGAAGAAGAGAGAACAGAGTAAGGGAAGATCACTGGCTACCACGGAAATACACTGCCTAATATGTCGCGCTGTCGGCGGCTGGGAGCGTAGGTGGCACATTGCCATGGAAGTTCGGGATTCAGGGGCTCGACCTTACCTTTGCATGAACGAGGGCCGCGTGTTTTCCTCCTGTCGGCGTGGCCCTGCTTTGAAATGCACTTTAAGTCTGCCTGGCCGATCGTGGCATGGCTTCTCCCTGCGAAAGAGCTCTATTCGGGTTAAAGAGGGGATCAAAATGCACGGTGATGTATACTCTGCAGAGTCTCAACTTGGCAAATTGGAAAGGTGTATAAGTCGAATCGTGGGCCTCGGATCCCCTATTCAGCATATCCGGTCTCGTCCTGACTTTGGTCCCTGTAAATTGAAGTTGTCGCTCTGCGATGTGACCTTGCCTACAAGAAATACCTGGGATGTGCCGCGGGTTTACCAGCGTTTATTGAGCTTTTTTGAGAGAGAACCAACAGCTCTTCCAAAGGCCGTTTCTTCCCATGAGGAAATTGAAGCTGTTTTATCAATGCCTTGTGAGCGCTGTCTCGTCGTCGGGACAGTCACTGTTGAGCCTAGACAAAACCAACCTCGGCATAGAACATCAGTTCCTGCCATGCAATCTCCAGGGAGCAAGAGGAGTTGCGGGAGTATGTTACAAAAATATGTACAGCTATAAGAACGTTGTTTCTATGTAAAAGGATCGCATTGTTGTAGTCTATGTAATAATCGTTATGACTTGCTGCATAGGCTTGAGGATAACTGCAGCAGTATCACGGTGGCTTCTCCGCGCGCGCTGCGTAGCTCTCGTAGGGCATTGTTCAAACTGATCACCGTGCCCGCGACGTATTCACGACTGCCATCTCTATTCCTGTTTGTTAAGGACATTGCTGTTTGACTTTCCTGCTCCGCTGCACGCAACTGAAATCACGACCTACATACTTGGGGAGAGTGAGATGCAGTTCCCGTCTCGTAAAATTGCCGCCACGGCATTGAAAAACTGAGCGCAAGTAGCCTTAAGGACGAAGTTGGATACTATAGGTATATATGTACGACATAGTCGGGAGGTGAGTTTGTAATGGGGGTTCCATAGTCAGCCACGCGTGGGCATGGACCGATGTCACCATATGTCACGACCTAATGTACCCTGACGGTCGTCTGCAGCTTAACGGAATAGCAACTCGGAGGTTTTCCCATGCAGTCCATAGTGTAACATGCAATCTATCTGGAACGTGCGACAGGCAGGACGAACTACCGAAGGATAAGACAACTCCTCAGACGTCTGCAAGTCGTAGGGCCGGACTGGCTCATTGACCCTCGGCACTGAGGCAAGCGGGGGGATACGACTTCAGAGGTAAGCGTGAGAAGCCATTGTCCTGGTTGATTGCACTCACGGATATTGAATCGGTTCACCTGAAACCAGCTTACCACTATTAATTTAATTAATATGGAGAGTTCCTAGACCACGGCGACTATGGACTCTCGTATGAAGATGGCGGTGCGCTGTCACGATGGCGCCAAGAATTTCGGCTGTATTACGCGGGGTATACTTCGTAGAACCGACCATTTAGGAGGGCGAGGACTCGCGAGGTACGGTTCTACGACGCTGCGATCCATACCCCCGGTAAGGCTGCCGACATGCTGTGCACCACCGCAGGATGCATGCGGCCATTCTCGCGGCTGACGGGACTTTACGGCTCAACGCCGAAGAACCTGATGTGAGAGACGACAAAAAGCGAGACGAGGTGTTGGGACGGCTATCACGGGGCTAATAAATTCCCTCAATCAGGAGCTTCCAAACTTGCGGGTCGGCGGGACGACCCATGCAATTATGAAGTATGGATCAGCCTTCCGGGTCTCAGAAAGGAATCAGCAGAACCGACCGCCTTGGGGGAGCCGCTAGTTTGCTGATGAGCCTTCGGAAGCGATGCGTTTCGGCCGATCAACTCTATCACTTGATGCGTTCATCAGCGACTATTTATTATTAGTGAAGCTATCCTCGTCGTGGAGGTGTATTCGGGGGATGAGCTATGCCGGCTTAGGAATGGCCATCGATCTCAATCTTCCTGTCGTCACACCATGTAAGCTTCTTTTCAAGATCAGCTACCTTACGGAGACACAGACCAGGCGATGTGCCGAGACTGACTCTGACGAAAGAAGAAGAGTTGGGACGAAATGGTGAGTAGTGATCTTCGAGGATCAATCACGGCTTTTCCGCGCCGAGCTAAAGAGATGTGCAAGCCACAAAGATCAACTCCTGTATTACCAAGTAGGGCTAGCGGTTCATCTTGACCGCAGTAGCCCGTCGATTGAGCATCTATCAGCCGAGCGCTGGCGGGCGCGCAGGGCGCCTCTCAGCTACCGGGAGAACCCCCCCCTGTATCCGCCTTGCCATTGGGGCTGATCATTCGGGAAGGTAACGCGAGGGTTTTATCACAGAGAGCGTATGTGTCGGGGACCGAGAAGCTCAATGTCCTCACGTTCTGTCACCGTTCATCACAATGATCCCTTGTCGCCCGGCAGGGGGTTACAGCGCCGTCACAGCGCTACAGTAGGTATGTTGGATGCCTAAGGTAGTGGTAGTTGAGTGGTGTGTACAGCATCCAGGGGTATTTTCTGTTAGTTACCTCCACCAGGTCCGCTCCACTTCAGCGTAGATTCTCATACAAAATTGTATGGGATCAGACATCATCCGGAGATTTGTTAGTACATGCCGTTATTCTACGTTACCAAGCGCTAAGCTTGAATGTAGTGGCCCATGATTTTCTGTAGGGTTTAAATATCAACTCTCGACGGAAGACAATGGGTGGGTGTGCGTAACTAACAGAAAATACCCCTGGATACTGTACACATGCTCTCATGTAACGACTGCGTGGCTGTTCCATGACAACCCGAGCACATCTCCTTATCCATCTAGCCAACCGCGCTTTTCAAATTTTCTCAGCAGGTAGGTACCTGTACCTCCTATGGTGTTCCCCCAACGCCCCGGAAATTTGATGTCGGATCCGAAGCCAGTCTGGATTCTGGAAACCACCGCAAAAAGATATTACCTGCCCATTACGGCGTCTGTTACCCGCCTCTCCCCATGTCTCCGCCTCCCGGGCTTCGACTGGATGTCGGAGACGATGACTGCATAACCTTTGAACACCTATCCAAAACCAACCGTTGTGTAGAATGCATTCTGGTCGGTGGCCGTCGACTATTTCCGATTTCCCGGATCTCCCATCATTATCATCAATTTAACGTCATGTTTTAGTATACCTACCAGCGACGGCTGCCTCACGATTCTCCGCCTGAAGTGGGTTATCAGGCCATTCGTATGCGCTTGTGTATGCGCTCAGCGTGCTCACGATTCACGAATGCTCCAGGAGGCGCTGCAGCGCCGCCGTTGTTCTGTTGCCAAGCTTCTTGGTTGACGTGCTACTTAATTAGCAGTCGGCTCGGACATCGCATGTGCCGCACGGGATTCGCATATATTAATTTGTGCCGATTGCCGGGCACTGCTGTAACATTTGAGAGTAACCAGACGAGTTCAAGACATAAGATGAGACAACTCTATACTCTCGGAGACTTCCGCCCTGGTTGTGATAATGTGTATTTTAGACCCTTCGCATCGTTGTTGAGGGGCTCTTAACTGTTTACTCTGCATAGAACCACATCTCCTAGGGTTCACCTGGAGCAGTTGATTCGGTAATTACCTACATATAGCAGCCGGTAAGTACATGGATGTGCTTTAGAACTGAAACTAGGGGGGTCCGGCTGTTGCTACGTGATAAAATCGTTTCGGTAAATGTCGCTCGTACACCTGGAGCTCCCTGTGTTGCTCGGGGACACGAAAGCGTCCACTCGGCCGGCAATCCCCTTTTCTGTGGTGCCCCATCGCTTGGCGCCCGGTACTCAGCAGAACGACGGTGGCCAGAGCTCGACAATCCGGATGAACAGGAGCTACGAGTACGAACTGGATACCTCTCTCGGCATGTCTCCCGACGACTCCTCATCACAGCGGCCATCGACCGACGCTATTCAGTACTGGACGGCTTCTCACCGACGAAATAGGATATTCCCCCTAGCGCGCCCTGCTGTTGGTACTTGGGATGAGTCTTGGCCGGGGTTGGGCTGGCAATATGCTTGCTCGCTCCCCATGGAGCCGAATGTCGGGCGGCGCTATGCCTCATAAAACATACATGTATGTATGTTCCCGGTGTATCGTAATAGCACCTCTGTTGAAAACAAGCAAATTGAGGTTGGATTTCCTTGGCTATCGAGTTTGGAGCCTCCAGCAGACTCTCGGGCAATATGCTTTCCTTAGGACACAAGTTCTTCCTATGTATATCAGATCAGAAAGTGAGTATCTACTCGGATGGGTCGCGAGGTCACGCCGTGGCGGATAACAAGCCACGTAGCATCAATGCCAACTATGCCTATGCCACGTGAGAAGCGGCTGAGGCTGCCAAGGGTGTATCGATCACGACGGCTTCGATCAAACTGCCACGGGATAATCCTCACATACACCGACGGCCGATGCGCCCGTCGCGAATCTTTCGTCATAACCATTAAGAAATGTGCCGTTGCCCAGTCGGCTCTTGCGGCCTAAGACACCGTAGCACAGCCCTGAACGCCACCATGGATGAGGAACTTCGGAGAACTCTACCTGATGACGGGAAGCAAAAAGTTCGGATACATAGTAATTACAGAGCATTCTTGTCTTGCCAAAGAGACGACAGCCACAGGTTTGCTTCTTCATTGCAAGTGATCGAACAGGGAAGCACCTGATCTCCCCCCGAAAACCCTAATACTGGTATGATATTGTGGTAAACCTGCGGAGATCGCAAGTTCCGAGAGATACTACTATGCTATGAACCGTGCAGCAATAAGGCTAGGTAGATATACCTTTGTATCGTTCTGTCTCGGACATGGGGTCCCCTCCTTGGATCTTGTATGTACACTGAAAACCCCACAGCCGTTAACGAGGGCGGAGTCTCTCCCTTTAGCGAGGCAGACGGAATACCTATTCAGCTGTGCGTATCGCGCAGCTATACATATTACCGACCTATTGATGTACCTCCCTCGGTAGACGCCTGCTTATTAGTATATCGAACGTGTTGGGATTACATGTGTCTTCGTCGTTTTCCGCCATCGGCCATCGTGAAATCGAATATGACCTCACGCTGACGAAGGATTCGTAGGGGGGAGGCTTGAGCACCTCACTCCCGGTCCTCAGGCTTCTAGAATCATTGGGGGGAAGGGGGATGTCCGGAGATTGATCCCTACCGGGATTCCGCATACAGGCAGGTTACACAGTCAGCAATGCTGTCGTACTATAAACTTCCTTTTCAGGTACTATTCCCGCGCAGCTTGAAACGCTTTGAAGATGGATAGCAGGGAGCCAACACACACACACACACACACACACACACACACACATAC
>QJNZ01000264.1:0-108889 GCA_004155055.1 Monosporascus sp. CRB-8-3
CTCCCGTTTTCTGCTGCCCAGGATAACGGCGTCCGTCCGGAATTATCCTTGGTATCTGGGTCGACCTTGCCCGTACTAAGCAGCAGCTTAACGACAGCCTCCCTCCCGTTTCCTGCCGCCCAGGATAACGGCGTCCGTCCGGAATTATCCTTGGCGTCTGGGTCGACCTTGCCCGTGCTAAGAAGCAGCTTAACCATAGGTTCATGCCCGTTCTCTGCCGCCAAGGATAGCGGCGTCCGTTTATAGTAAATGTCCCTGGCATCGACATCGACTAGATCCACTCTGCCCGTAGCAAGTAATAATCGAGCGCCTTCCACCTCACCCTGCTTTGCAAGCTTTACCCAGTTCGAATATTTAGAAGGGCAGAAATCGAGGCCCAGTCTCGGGATTCGGTCCGGGTTCTTCGAGTAGCTCTGACAAAGCGTCTGAAATGAAGTTGATGGGTTCATGCTGTGTAGCTCAAGCTCGGCGAGCGCCTGGACTGCATCGGTGCTTCCAGTAGCAAGAGCTGCAAAGAATGGGTTTTCATATCGCTCCTGAGACGCTTCCAGGGGTGAAGACGTAGCGAAGTGGGCTTTAATCAGGCGGGCCAGGTTTCTCTCGGCAAGAATGTAAAGAAGGCTCGCCCCGGAACTGCGGCGGCGTGTTTCATACTGTTCGAAGAGGTTATCCATGTTGATCCAGCTTTGCGAGGGAAAGCTTCGCAAGAAGCCGCTTTGACTAATCCCATCAGATTCAGCCTTGTCTGCGTGATACAAAACGTTACGGATGGCGTATTCGAGAAAGGGACTAGACTGCTGGGTCCGATCCCGTAGGGCGGCAGCATCTTTGCTCGACGCCTTTGGCAGTGGTTCAGGGAGATGTAAAGTCAAGACGACCTTGGAAGTGTACGTCAGACAACATTCTTTCAGTTGTTCATGACTTTGCCCGTGGAACCGATCTCCGAGATCTGGCCAGATGTTCCGAAGACCGTTGTCTTTGAGGAGGAAATCCCGCACCGACTCGTGGATAAACTGGACTACTGGAGTTTTTGACTTGGTAGTTTCGGCTAGCCCTTTGGAGGAATCCAGTATGAACCTCTGAATTATGGCAAGGGTGGCAATCTCCCGGTTCCGGGGCCCCAAAGATTCGGGGTCTGTCCCAGCGAGAACAGCAAAGTATAGTTCTTCTGGCCTTAACGGCCTTTTTGCATAGAGGATCCATTGAATGCAGAGTATCAACTCGTCCCTGTCCCGCGCATCTCGAGTGAGTATGTTCCGAAAGAGGTCATGCAAACCGGCCGGAATTTCGCGAAGTCTTTTGCGTAAAGCGTGGATGCGTCCCCGGTCGTATTCCCTGTTAAGGATGTCAACAACCAGGACAACCCACATGAAGACACTCGACGCTTTGGCCTGGACTTCGGCTCTAATCTCTTCTGCGACTTTGCTGTATCCGATCTTGAGCTCGCTGCCGACATAGTTGGCAATGTCTTGATCGTGGCCCTCTTGGCCTTCCAAAACCAGCTCTAGTCCGCGAGCGACGGTAATGTAGGGGTAGTGTCGGCTGGAGAAGCAGACCTGGAACCAGATGTTGGATGCAACGGCCAACTCGCCCACGCGCTCGAAAGATGACAACATGTCTCGAATCTGGTCTTCGTCGCACTCATCCAGCGCATCGATGAAGCAGACCACTCGTGACTGGCCGAGAGACTGGACGGCTTGCTCGAAGAGATCCTTGAGCGACTCGACACTCCACTGCATCTGGCCATCTCGTGGCCATACAGTCAAGCAAAGCGAGTCGAATATGGCATCGAGCTCGGGAATGCTTTCTAGGAGCTGCAGGAGGAGGGATCGATACATTCCGGCGGTGGTTTTCTCCAGCTCCTCGCCTCGCGCGTTGAAAAAAAATGAGAGGACTACGCAGTCTTTCATGGACCTCCGAGTTTGAGCCAGAGCAAATTTCATCAGCGTCGACTTTCCGGTCCCGGGCTTTCCCTTGACCCAGAGGAATCCGTGATGGTCAGGAAGTTTGCTGGGGCTAAGCCAGTCGAGATATTCGTCCTTCTTCCTCAGCCACTTACACGTCTTTGCGTGGGCGCTCTTGATGTTCATGTGGCGTGCGTCGATTTGATCAAACCTCAACGAGTCCCGCAGCTGTTGCCGTTGCTCCGGGGTGAGCGAGGGCCTTGGATTAGGAACTTGATTCTCGGGCAGGTTAGCTGTCATTCGTCGGAGGGCGGCAGCGACCTTCTTGTACTCGACGTCTTCAGGTCCGGAGAAGCGGCACATATCCATATGGTTACGTCCAATATGCTCGGTAGTCTCGATGGCGTGGAGGTTAAGATACGATGAAGTGTCTTCCACAACCTGTGTACAAGTCAGTCGGAAACGGTACAGAAGTTGCACTGCTCGCATACCTTGCGGCCATTTAGGGCCTTGGTGCCCAGCTGCTCCTGGAACGAGTGAATAATCCACCGCTGCTCGTAGGCCAAGGGACCAAACTCGTCTCTCAACTCCCCCAGGCGCTCGGATGACGGGAGAAGGGAATTCACAATCTGCTCGTTGACCTTGAACCCTATGGCCTTAATTACCAGTTCAGCGATGTGCTGGAGAATCCCTCGCGGATCTGCCCCGTCATGCGGAGTCCCGAAAAACATGATTCCCTTCGCAGACTCGAAAACACTTCGGAGGTGGCTTTGTCCTTGGCGGCATCCGCTGGATCGGCGCAGCAGCTCCTTGACGACAATCCCGCCAAGACTATGGACGACAAATAGAAGAGGCCTTGCTGGTTTCGCTCGACGGCCAGCTTCGAGAGCGACCAGGAAATCCCACGCGATATCTCGAACGGTATTGCGGCAAACCGGTTGGCCAGCCCAATGTCTGATATGGGTATCGTATCCGTAGGTCATGACACGGGCATTCGGGACGGTCGTCGGAAGGAGGTCACGGGGCCAGAATACGGCGGAGTGGGCGCTATCCTTGTCCCGATGTGCCGTTGAGAAAGGGTTGAGTCGTCGCGATTTGCATTGGGGCTCGGAGGTTTCGTCGTGGTCACCTTCAGACTGCTTAAAATCGCCTCGTTTGTGCCTCCACGTACGCTCCGGGTGGCCGGTGAATCCATGGACAAAGACGATACTGGTTTGTTAGCTATTAGAAGAGCAAATACGGTGCTCGGTTGCGACATACTCCAGTGTTGGATTGTCGTGAGGCACCACAACAGTCAGCCCAGTAGCGGGAATACTCTCCGGGTGCCTGGCTTGTGCGCACATGGCGGTGATAGAAGGAAAGTCGGGCACTTCATCCAGTGCAACGCTCGATAGGTTGGGTTGGAGCTAGAGTGGCTGCTTGGCAAACGAGGTTCCGGAGCGGGGGGGGCGGATTGAGAACCCGGCGGCAGTCGTGCTGTGTTGATATGCGGAGATAGAACAAGACCGATAGCGTAACGCTCGCCGTTAGCGGGGAAGTGACGGCATACCCCTGGGACTAGCAATTAGACGATGTGGAATGTTATATAAATGAAAGGGGTCCGGATGGCGAACTGCAAAATTGACAGCCCAGTTGCCTGGCGTACCCAGGTGCGCGGCTTGGATACTGTCGTTTCGAATCAGAGTGTCGGGGCCCCACTTAGTTTTTCAATTACATACCTTTTTTTTGTATGAGCCCTTTTAGAATATATATAGTCCTTCGACAATAACATAATAACAGCTATAATAATAGCAAATAAAGCTTTCGTAATTATTTTTTATACGTAATTTTCTTATTAATAACTTTTTTAACTTCGCCTTTTACTTTACGTTTCGTATTACGAAAACCCGGTTAACTTAGCGAAATCTCTTTTAAGTTACCTAGCCGTACGCGTTTTTTTAAAGGTTAATCCAAATCGACAAAACTATAAAAGAATATTTTAAAATATTTTTACGAGTTAACTTTATAATAATTCGTAAAAGAATTCGTAAACCGCGTACGAAAATAATTAACCTTATCGAACATTATCGAATTACTTTTTTTAACTCTCGGAATAATAACATTTATAAGGCGGTTATTAATAAGCGATTAATTATTACGAAAACCGTTTTGAAAAAATAAAAAATAAAAATAAGCGGCGGATAATTATTCCCGAGGCTAAAAATCTTAAAAGATCCGAAATTAAGATTATTACGGATATAAAAAGGGATACGAGAAGCGCCCTTAAAACCATAGATAACGAGCTTTTAGAAAATAAAGTCATCCTAACCGAGCCCTTTAAAACTGCTTCCGAAACTGTCTTCGAAACTGCCTCCGAAACTGCTTCCGAAGTTACTTCTAAAACCGCTCCTAAAGCTGTTCCTAAAATTGCCCCTGCCGAAAACAAAGCAGATTTAAGATATACCGATCGTAAAAATACTTTAAAACCTTTTAATTAAAACATCTAAATATACGTACGCAATTTATTAATATTATTAAAGTTATTATTAACGGTAAACTCTTAAAAGAATAACTTAATACAATATAAAACGTTATTTAAATTATTAATTCGTAATAATTTAAACGCTATATTAATAATTATTATACGAAAATATTTAAAAATAATTCGTTTAATCTTATTAAGTAACGCGTTATTAATTATATTAACGATAAATTATAATGCGAATACGAATATAATTTTCGGCGTACGTTCGTTTGATCTAGGAAACTTACGTAACGCTATAAATCTAATTACGAAACTATATTATCATCTTTTAAAATATTACTATACGACTTTTTCGAATTTAATAAATTTGTTAAAATTATTATTAATATTGCGAAACGTAATAATAAAAAGGGCGTTTTCTTAGATTTTATATATAACTTCAGCCTTTAATCAAAAATATATAATTTCGACCCGACTTTTCCTTTAAACTTAAAACCTTTTTAATATAACATTAACGTTCGTTATTTCGAGATAATTATATTTTATAATAATCAGCTCGTATTAATAATAATCTTTTTATTAAAATGTTTCGAAACCGTAACGTTATAAGCGTTATAAAAACACTTATATTTATAACTTTTTCTCTTAAAGATTTTCATATAGTAACTCTTATAACAGGCTAAAAATCTATTACGAAATATTTATTTATACCTATTTTCGGTATATAGGTCGAATTTAATAAAGGCTTTAAGGTCCGTAAAGCTGTACCGAATACGTTTAAATATAAGAAAGGTAAAAGTTATCTTAATTAAAAAGGTATTAATCTTTAGATATATTAGATTAAAAGCGGTATTCGTTATTATAATATAACATTCCGATAGTTCGTTCCTTAATATAACGATATCAACCGTTAGGAAGTGATATATATAACGTTTTCGATTAAGTTATATTACGAGTTCTATTAAAAAAACGCGGTAAACTTAAGATTCGAAAACCTTAAAAAATAACGCGAAATAAACTAACTTTTAAAATTTCGAAAATTAGACTTTTAAAACGGCGGAATAATAACAGTAATAATAATACGAATATTATAAATAATTATATTAGGGGAAAATTTTTAAATATAATAGTTAATAAGTCTTTAACTAATAAATAACAACCTTTAACGGGATATATTATATAACAGAATTACTTAACTGCCCGAATATTTTAAAGCCTTTTAAATTTAACGCTTACGATAAACGAATATAATGATTAATAATAATTACCTCTTATATTACACCTTTTAACGTAAACGAATAACGACTTTTTCGATTTACTTATTCGTAATTTTTCGCCTTCTATTCCTAAAAGTATAAATACTAAAAAGTTACTTCGAGACGTATATAAACGATTCGTAATAGCTCATAATAATAGCGTAAAAAAATTAAGTATTTTATACACCGCCTTACGGCCCAAAGGCTCAGTGGTCGCGAGCATGGGTGTCTTTTTCAATTAAGACAGGCTTGGGCACCCTGTCGCGATTGATCGTAAAAGACAGTTGGTTCAAATCCAGCTTGGACCACCGTTCCTCTAGGTGGCGCCAGCCTAGAAGGAGCTAGACCAACTTGGAGCTTCGGCTCCGCCACTGTGTCAGCGACCATTGGATCAATTGGTTGGGGGCTCTGGGAACTAATTAATCAATCGTGTACGACTATCGAATGTCACTGTCAGCTAGCAGGGGGTGCTAAACGCACCCCATATACGGAAAGGCTCCCTCTGATCGGAAGATATATGTTCCGTTGCTAGGCTATACAAAAGCTGTACGCGTACGAGAAACATACGCAAGTTAGCCTAAGACAACAACAAAAAAAAACTGATATCCCCTATATCTGACAGTCACCGTGTTAATAACCCGCATTGCGTTTTTCCGGCCCTTGGCCAAGAAGGGACGGTTTTTAGGGGGGTGCTCCCCGGTCGCGTTTGTGCAGAACCATTTGTATACATGTATGTAGTGAACGGATCAGCTTGTATGTACATAGCTAGATACCACAATAGCACTTTACCTTGCATAAAAACTAGACTTAACGTTAAAATCGAATTAGTAAATATTTGATTTAATATTATAAAACGGAATATATAATCGAAAAACTTTTTTATTATAATTACTTTAACCGGCCTTATATAAAAAACTAATAATATTAATATCAGCCGTTTAATATAACTAAAACTATTATAACGTATAATATACGAAGATTATAAATAAACCTGGGCTTTTTAAAAAAAAGTAGTAATAACATTAAAATTCTTTATCGATAAAAACGATAGCGTTTAATAGTTAATTATTATTTAAAATAAGTTAAGAAAATTATCACTTTATAAAATATTATCTACGTTAAAAATATTCAGAAAGGTATAATTACTCGATAAAGGGTTTTTTTTTAATAAACCTTAATTAAAACTACGTTATTTATAAGGTAATATAAATAAGTTATATTTTTAAATTAATAAATAAATACTTACGAATTATTTATTAAGTTATTTACGCTATTAAATAATATATTAGTAATAAATAACGATAAAAAATCATTATCGGATAAACTCTTATTTACTAACCCGTTTTAATTAAAACCTTACAATTCTCTCTTATCTATTCAGCTTAATTAACCTATTTAAAAATGATAGTATACGTGTTAGCTAGCAGGGGGTGCTAAACGCACTTTATATACGGAAAGGATCCTTTTAATCGGAAGATATATATTCCGTTGCTAGGCTATATAAAAGCTGTACGCGTACGAGAAACATACGCAAGTTAGCTTAATATAACAACATAATTGATATCCCCTATATCTGATAATTAAAAGTTTTATTCGCTTAATTCGCGTTATTATTAATTAATTAGCTGTTGCTGAAACGATATAGGTTATATATTAGTAATAATTATTCGTACATTTTATTAATTGTAATAATAACGGTATCGTTAACGTCCTTCGTTATTTATAACGGACCTAAGGACTAGGACCGCTTTAAGGGCGAATTCCAGGCTAAAGCGTACGTTTTTAATATATGGGATTATATCGATTTTAATTAATCACTTCCGTAACCTGTTAAATTAATAAAATTTAATATAATTTCGTATCTGAAGTGACGAATCCGTTATACGATACGAATTAATACCTTAAACGGTTCCTTAATTATATTTATATTTTCCGGAGGAATTTACGAAAAAATCGATTATATTAATTACTTAACGAATACCTTTAAGATAACGACCGAAGGTAAACAAGCTTATAATTAGGACTTTACGGCATATACTTATAAGGATCGGAAATACGATACTTTCCGAAAAAGTAATAATAACCTTATAAAATAAATTCTAAAGTTAATATTTCCAGCAATTAGGGAAATAAGTTTTCTCTTAGGAAAAAACTTACGGAAGTAATATGCCAAGTTAGTTAAATCCGGCAAAATATACGATAGTAAGCTTTTGATTAATACTTAACGAAAGTACCGCGAAAAGTTAAAGCAAGCTTCGAAGTCGGTAAAAAAATTAAACGAATAGATTGTAAAGTGGTAAGAAATTATAGCTTAAAAATAATAATATGGAATCCCAGAAACGAAGACGACGATCGTATAAGTAAACGACCTGTATACAGTACTGGTTCCTATTATAAGGACTTGGATAATTACGTTCCAGATAGTAAAAAAGGCCGAAATTAATAACGGTACGATTAGCTATTAGGAAGTAGCAGCTAACCTTTTAAATTACTGGATTATAACCTATTTATAACCTATATCGAAAAATATTAAGGCAGCGTTTCCGACATTTCACGGAACACCCGCGGATCCTTTTAATTAAAACGATCTTAATTAGGAAAAAACCAAGGATAATTTTTAACCGTAAAGGAAGACCCCAGGGCGTAAGCCGAAACGAAACGGTCGTAAAGGTTTCTAAACGGGCCGAAATAATAGCAGTAACAAGTGAAAGCGCCAAAAATTAAACGTATAAAGGATTCGGTATAAAACGTACTTAAATTTTGCTTATAAGTTACCCTAATATTATTACGCGTTCCCTAACAAAGCTCCAGCAAAATTTAAACCTAGCAAGGTAATTTCAAGGTTAGTTTAGAACCGAATTATTTCCGATTAATTTTTAAAGGAAAAGATTAATCGTTTATCGAAAGCTATAGAAAAAATAATTACCCAGGAGACAGATTAACTTCTAAAGGGAATAAAACGGGTCTTGGTATGCTTTTTAATCTCTGATTAACGTAATACGGTAAACGCCGCGTTTTACCTTTTAAAAAACTCGTTTATTCTGGATTTAGGATTTACGATACATATCTTTAACTTTATCAGCAAATTCCTGAACTATAAAATAACGATTTAAAACGACGGAATATACGTAAGGAATAATTTCGTCCCGATTAAAGGATACGGAAAAGTAAATATACTGCTTCAAAGCCCTAAAGGCCCAAAAACGTTACGTCTATACAACGTAGCCCATTACGAAAACTTCGTATATAACTTAATATCTCTCCGGCAGCTCCGAAAGAAAGGGTATTAATAAAATAACCGATAAGTTAATAACTTTATTCGAAACAAATATAATTAAATAATTATTACGTTAATAAATAAATTTAATTAATTCGTTATCGAAAATATTAACGCGACAGCTACCTATACAACCCTCGCATCCTACAGACGAAACGTTAATTTATATATAGCAAAATTATTACGAATCGGTAACGGTACCATCTGGCACCTAAAACTAGGATACTTTAAGCCCGAAATAATCGCCCAGTTACAATCTTATACAAAAGGAATATGTTTAAAAAGTCCTATAATAATCGAATATTAAACATATGGCAAAACGAAGGCCAAAAGGCAAATACGCCGAAAACCGAAAAAAAAAGTTTCCCGATTAGGATAACGAATCGCTATCGACTTTACGAACTTCGAAAAAAACTTTAAAAGATATAAATACGTTATATTCGTTACCGATAAGTACTTAGGTTTTATCTGGGATATTTACCTTAAAAACCGAAAACAAGATATATTAATTATAACGTTCGAATACCTTTTAAAAGTTTTAAAAAACCAGGATAAGGTTTTTTTACAGGTAATTAAATGTAATAACAAAATTTTAAAAAACTATTAACTTCGAGATATATTACAATCGCTTTTTTTTAATATTAAATTCGAGCCTTTAATACCGTATACCCAGGTTCAAAACGGGGGTATAAAACGCTTAAGGGGTATAATTAAAAAAAAAGCAACTGTAATACGAAATGGCGTTAAGTTACTTTCGTTTTTGATCGTATATATCTTTAAAATAATAGTATATCTATATAACCGTACCCCTAAATACGTACTTTTTTGGCAAAGCCTATACGAGGTTTATTATATTTACCTGGTATATAAAGACGGTATTGTAATGCTTAATCGGAAGTTTTAATAAGCTTATTTGCAAGTGTACGGCTATATAGCTTACGTTATAACAATTACCGCTATAAAGAAGAAACAGAGATTTTAGAAGTTAAATTCCAAAGCCTGGATCGGCTTTTTAGTCGGTTACCGATTTACGAATATTTACGAAATCTGGAACCCGTTAATTAATAAGGTTATTGCTATTTAAGACGTATAGTTTAACGAAAAGGCCATTTTTTTAAGTGATATTAAAGATTTAAAGGATAACCTTTTGTACGTTATAGAAGAAAAGCTGTAGAAGTTACTGTAACAGGTAGAAGTACTTGATTAGGGCCCAGGTTACCTAAATATATAGATATAAAAAAAAAACGAAAACCTAAGCGGAATAATTTAGTTACCGGTTAAATAGGAAAAGTGGTTTTAAAATAGTATAGGCGTATAAGACGTACGGAATGGGGAAAAACAAGCCTGTTCGTATAGGATTAATTACTTTTATATAACCGTTATATTCGAATTATTTCCGTTTTTTAGATAATTACTTTTATTAACGTTTGCTTTAATAATTGTTACGATTATTGTGCCGACGGAAATAATAAAGGTATTTTAAGCTTTTATTACGTTATTTAACTTAGGGTAATGGTAAAAGACGAAAGTACCTTACGGGTTGTAAACGTAAGCTTCCCGTATGTTCCGTATCGAGAGGATAGTTATTGGTATAATTACAAAATATAAGAAACCGCGTTTAACGTAGGACGAATAGTTTATTTTGTTAATACGATCGATAATCGGCCGGTAAACTGCGGAAGTTTAGGGAAATTAGTTACCCGAAATACGCGTTATTTTAATCGGAAAAATTTCGATACGAAAATATACAAAATCCTTAAGTTACGAAACCGGATATATAGGCGTAATTTACTATTACTGCCGCGAGGCTATAAAAAGCTAAATATATACCTTTTAAGGGAGATATTTCGTAAAGCCGAAAAGGCTTATTTGTAAAGCTATAAGGAAATGCGATTTTGGGAAATTGTTAATTAGTTTTTTACTAAAGGGAAACAGGTCCTAAGGTACATATGGGTATACGTTTATAAGTTCGATAAATATAGCTGGTTGCAAAAATATAAAGTACGTCTCGTCGTACGAGGCGATTAATAGCTAAAAAACGTTTATAGTAATATATACGTATTTACTTTAACTGGAAGGTTATTTAGAATCTTAATCGTTATTACGGCTAAATTCGACTTAAAGCTAAAGTAATATAATACTATTAACGCTTTCGTTAACGCTTAGTTACCTTATGAAATATATATAAAAATACCCCCAGGATACCCGTAACGTAGCAAAACTTTTTTAATTAAAAAGGCTTTATACGGCTTAAGGGAATTACTATTGTTATAGCAAAAAGACTTTACCGGAACACTTAAAAAACTGGGATTTAACCCCGTTCCTTATAAACCTTATTACTTTATTCGTTAAAGGGTGCTTATCTTTTTTTTTGTAAACGATATTATAACAACATATCGCAAGGAAAATTAAGATTTTATTAATTAGTTAATTTAACAAATTCGGGAACGGTATACTCTTATAAAAGGTAAGGATTTATAATAGTTCCTTAGTATCGAAGTAATTAAAAACAAACCTAATAAAAAAATCTAATTATCCTAATCCGACTTTATAGATAAACTGGCTAATTTAATCCTTAAAAAAAGTCTGAATAACCTTCCAAAAACGCCCATAACTAACGTTAAGCTATTGCCAAATCTTAATTTAACTTATCCAGGCTTTATTAACAAATACCAAAAAAAAAATCGGTTCCATCCTTTATATAGCGATTAATACGCGACCCGATATATCTTTTGCCGTATCCCAATTTGCCCGTTTCAACCTAAACCTTAACGACGTATATTACAAAACCGCTAATCGAATTATACTATACCTAATCGGAACCAAAACGTTAGCGTTACAGTTCGGAAGCGAAAATTCGTTAAATATTTAAAGTAATACCTTTTTTACGGATAATACGATCAATCGAAAAAGCTCCTAAGTTTACGTTATGAAGCTATTTAGAAAAATAATAAAATAACGGGCGAACAAGTAAGACATAGTGATTACTTTTATAACCGAAACGGAGTTACTGTCCTTTGCGCAAGCTGCAAAAAAAACCTTATTTAATTCTTAATTAATTAAAGAGCTGGAAATTATCTTAAATACTAAACCGCTAAATATATAATGCGATAATTAACAGATAATACGGCTTATTAACGCCGATATTGCCCTATTATAAACGAAACTGCGGTACGTAAATATATATAACCATTAATTACGAAAAACCGTAAAAAAAAACTTAATCAAAATAGATTATACGCCTACGGGCGATATACTAGCTAATAAACTAATTAAAGCCCTATTACGCAAACCGTTTAGGCACTTTAAAAAGCAGCTAGAATTAATGGATATCACGGAAACCCTTAAGCGGCAAAGGAACATCTTACGAATAATTTCAGAAAAGGAATTAACTGATTAAAAAGAATCAATCGCCGGAAAAAAAATCGAATAGAAAGCTGTAACTTTAGGAAATGATAATATATAACGATTAATACCATAAATACTTTAAAGCGTTAAGGGGGTATGTTAGCTAGCAAGGGGTGCTAAATACACCCCATATACGGAAAGGATCCTTCTAATCGGAAGATATATGTTCCGTTACTAGGCTATACAAAAACTGTACGCGTACGAGAAACATACGCAAGTTAGCTTAATACAACAATACAACTGATATCCCCTATATCTGACAATACGCGATAGTCTCGAATTCGTCGATACTTAACCGGGAACATATATACTTTATATACATAGTAAATTACGTTTTCGAAAAAACAAATTCGATCGGAGTATTTTTAATAGTTCCGTATATACTAAACGTTTTCTTTATAAATAGTTCGTGTCGAAAGCATAATTCTTATAGAAATAACCTAAATATATAAACGTTAGATATATAAAATATAAATATTTAAGTGAATAAACTTTCGACAAATTTTAATATAATTACATTATTTTATTTAAAATTAAGAATTTACTTTAAAGGTCGTTTATATTATTTATATTTCAATTACATTATTAAGTTAGTAACTATATATTAATATAAGTAAATAGTTTATTAATATACTAAATAAGGTAAATAGGTAGAGAAGCTGCTATTTTTTATTATATAAATCGGTTATTTCGGCTTAACTAGCTTATATTTTTCCAATATAACTAGTTATTTTTTAATTTTAATAAATAAGATAAAGGCGTTTCGGAATTCGAAAAAAGAACTTTTAAATTTATATATTACCTAGAAAGTTTTTCGATATACGCTATAAGTACCGTCGATAGTACCTTCGTTTTTATTAACTGCACCTAACGGAATCGAAAGGCGTTTGTTATATAATATACGTTTTAATTTAAAAAAAAACCCGGGAAACTTTCTCTTATTACGTTTATAATACGTATTAACCGAAATAAAAACCTTCTGGATAATATTAATTACTAACTAATAGAAAATATTAAGTAATACTAGATATTATTATAACGTTTCGTAAAACTATTTTATTTATAATATTAATTAAACGATATATAAATTATTTTAAATTTTTCTTAATAGGATTAATTATAATAACGAATAAGAGTAATAATAAGATTCGTATAATAAAACCGTACCGAAACGTTATATTATAAATATAATTTTAATTATTAAAGTTATCGTATTAAAATCCGATATAGTTTTATTATACTTAGCTAAAAACGAAACATATTTTAAATAATATTATATCATTATAAAGGATATAATACGGTTATTTTAATACTTTTTAATCCCCGGTTTATATCTTTATTTAACGTAATATAACTTTCGTAAATATTTAAGTGCTTTAATATTTTAATCCTGTTTCGTAATATACCTAAAATTATTAAAAACTTACTTAATAAATAAAATAAATAATTACCGATAACCTTAAAAATAATCCTAACTATAATAACTAAAACTATAAAGAAAAAATACGTAAAAATGTACGGATTCTTTCTAGAGAAGACATGACCGTGGAACCAAATTGAACAAATAAATAGATTGTGTTATCGGTTGCTAAGCTTTACCAAACCCCAACCTTACAGGTAACTTTAGACTGCCTAGTTATGCCCCTATCGACGACCATTCTTGACGGAATTCTAGACGGTTTTCGTAATCCGGAGCAGCCGGACAAATTATCGTTCGTAATCCTTCAGCTTGTATCGATTTAAAAGTTGAACTTCGACGTTTTTAAACCCGTTATCGTTATTTTCCAGTTTTGCCAGTAATTTTTCCATAAACCGGATATTTTTTAATATAAGTTTGCGCAAAAATCGATTATTTTTACCGTTTTAAATTAAATCGTATTCGAAAATTAAAAATAAAATTCTATTTTTTTTCGGAAAGGTTATTAATATTAAAAAAAATATCGATATATTTTATTCGGCCGATTATTTTATTTAAGTTAGGTAATTTAATTAAGATCGTTTTTATCGAAATTTCGGAAATACGGAGTATTGGGATTTTATATTCAAATTTGGCCGGTATATTTTAGTTATTTTAATTAATAAGGGTTTAAAAAGTTTTAATATTAATCGAATTTAAAAAAGTTGTAAAACTGGCGAAGGGTCGTAAAGTAATTATTTTATACGGATTTAAGGTTTACCGCGAAAAGTTTAATATTTTTCAAGTTATTATTTGAGATTCTTCCTATTAAACCAGTTAAAGGGTATAAGGTTTATTAAGGTCGAAGCTTGTCAGCATTACGTAATCGGCTTCGGAATAAAGCTTTTTGCGACCGAAGTATAATCTATCGTTACCGTAAAAACCATTAATAATTGCCGTATTCGAAAATATTAGGTAAAGTATTTATCGTATTAATTATTAGTATAATTACTTCGTATCTTTAGCTTAGCCTGGATAATACGGCTTGAACCTAACGACCTTGCAAAAATATCCGGATCGTTATTATTACGAAATCGCTATATTTTTTTTTCATATTATATTATTTCTATTTTTTCTTTAAATATATAATAATCTAAATTAAAAGTTTAAACTAATTAAAAACTAACGCTTTTATAAACTGTTAATGGCCTAATAGCTTAGTGGTCGCGAACCTGGGTATCTCTTTTAATTGCGACAGGCTTGAACACTCTGTTGCGATTGATCGTAAGAGACTGCTGGTTCAAATCCAGCTTAGGCCACCGTTCCTCTAGGTGGCGCCAGCCTAGAGGAGCTAAATCAATTGGAGCTTCGGCTCCGCCCCCATGTCGGCGACAATTGAGAGGTGGCTGGGGGCTCTTGAACCAGCCACGATTAGGGGCTTTGGGAACCAATCAATTAATCGTGTATCTTATCGTCAGTTGTCAGATATAGAGGACATCAGTTATATTGTTATATTGGGCTAACTTGCGTGTATTTCTTATACGCGTATAGCTTTTATATAGCTTAATAACGGAATATATATTTTTCGATTAAAGGGACCTTTTCCGTATTTAGAGTGCGTTTAGTACTCTTTATTAATTAATATACCCCCTTAATATCTTAAAACATTTATAGCGTTAATTGTTATATATTATTACTTCCTAAAGCCATAGCTTTTTATTTAACTTTTTTTCCGGCCATTAAATCCTTTTAATTAGTTAATTTTTTTAAAATTATTCGTAAGGTAATTTTTCGCCATTTAAAGGTTTCCGTAATATTTATTAATCTTAATTAGTTTTTAAAATGCTTAAATAGTTTGCGTAATAGGGTTTTATTTAATTTATTAATTAATATATCGCTTATAAGTATATAATTTATTTTAATTAGGTTTTCTTTTTGCGGTTTTTCGTAACTAGTAATGATATATATTTACGTACCGTAATTTCGTTTATAATAAGGTAACGTCGGTGTTAATAAGCCTTATAGTTTATTAATTATCGTATTATATATTAAGCGATTTAGTATTTAGGGAAATTTTTAATTTTTTAATTTGTTAAAAGTTAAACAAGGTTTTCTTATAATTTATATAAAAGATAATCATTTCGCTTTTATTATAAAGTATTTATTATATTTTAATTATTTGCCCGTTATTTTATTATTTTTTTAAATAGCTTTATAACGTAAGTTTGGGAATTTTTTCGATCGATTATATTATTTGTAAAGAAAACGTTATTTTACGTATTTAATAAATCTTTACCTTCGAATTATAACGTAAGCGTTTTAGTGCCAATTAGGTATAGTATAACTCGATTAGTAGCTTTATGATATATATCGTTAAGGTTTAGATTAAAACGGGTAAGTTAGGATATGGCGAAGGATATATTAGGTAACGTATTAATTGTTACGTATAAAATGGAACCGATTTCTTTTTTTTTTAGTATCTGTTAATAGAACCTGGATAAGTTAAATTAAGACTTAGTAATAGTTTAACGTTAGTTATAGGTGTTTTTAAGAAGTTATTTAGGTTTTTTTAAGAATTAAGTTAGCTAACTTATTTATGAAATCGGATTAAGATAATTAGATTTTCCTGTTAGGTTTGTCTTTGATTATTTTAATGCCGAGGAATTATTATAAGTTTTTATCCCTTGTAAAAGTATACCGTTCTCGTATCTATTAAATTAACTGATCGACGATGTCTTAATTTTTTTTACGATATGCTATAACGATATCGTTTATAAAAAAGAAAATAAGTACCTTTTAACGAGTGAAATAATAAGGTTTCTAAGGAACAGGGCTAAGTTTTAATCTTTTAAGCGTTCCAGTTAAGTTTTTTTTATTATAATAACGACGACTTCTTTAAATTATATAAAACTTTTTTAATTAGAAGAGTTTTATTACGTTGCGGGTATTTTAGAGGTATTTTTATGTATATTTTCTAGGGTAGCTGCGCGTTAACGAAGGCGTTAATAACGGTATATTATTTTAACTTTAAATTAAATTTAGCCATAATAGCAATTAAGTGTTACGACCTAACGGAAGGGAGGTCTCGGAAACGGTTTAAGTAGACCGAAACAAGATCTAAATAGGTCGAGTTACGTAATTGAATTATTAATTTACGAAAAGTAAGCCAGTAAGTTGGATTATTAGCTTACGAAAAGCAAGCCAGTAAATTAAATTATTAGCTTACGAAAAGTAGGTTAATAAGTTAGATTATTAACTTACAAAAAATAAGTTAGTAAATTGGATAAGATATATACGCTCGTTATTTTATAGCTTAGATAGTATTAGCTTGTAATATAACTTAGTTATTTAAGATACCCTTAGTATTATTAAACGTAATTAGTTATTTTAATTGTTTAAATCTTATAATACGATTATTAATATAAACCGTACGCCTAGGTTTAATAGTTGGTTAATTAGCCTAGCCGTTATATGTTATAAGCTTTTGTTTAGTAGTATTATTAAACTTTAAGTAATACCCTAAGTTATTAAGATGGTACCTAATATTAAAGAAACTACTGTAGCTTAGTAGCTCCAGGATAAGCTTAAGAAATTAAAGGCTAAGGTTTAACGACTTAAGAAATAGGTTAAAAAGGACCTCGGTACCGTAAAGATTAAGGTTAAAAAGCTTTAACCCTACGATGGAAAAAGCAATATTTAAAGTTTCCTTATTTAAGTACGAGTATATTTACGATTCCTAATTTTTGATAATTCGGAGGATTAGATCCTTGCCGTTTTAATGTTTTTTACGGGGGACGTATTCGACTGGTTTAAACTAACCCTGAGAGATTACCTGGAAAATACGGAGGACGATATGGAAAAATTTATTAAAAAGTTTTTCGCCAATTATGTTAACTTCGAGGAGAAATTAAAGGCTAATTTTAACAACCCTGATAAGAAACGTACCGCGGCATAAAAAATTCTATAACTGCGACAAAGAGGGTTAGTATCTAAGTACGTAATGGAATTTCGAAACCTAATGGCTAAGGCCGGATGGGTAGACGATAAAGATAACGCCTTAATTAATATGTTTTATAAAGGCCTAAAGGACGATGTTAAAAACGAAATTATCAAACTTGAACAATTAATTACCTTGGACAAATACATTACTAAAGCCGTAAAAATTGACAATCGACAATTCGAAAAATAACAAGAAAAAAAAGGCCAGTATACCCCACGATCCAAGTTCAACAAGTCTAATCAAACAAACGGACAAGTTACTTCCTCTACTTCCTACGGGACTCAACCTGGACCTATAGACATCGGAACAATCCAACGACGAGACCAGTCGCAAGTCAAATGTTACAACTGCGGCAAGATGGGACACAAGGCCTTTCGATGCAAAACACCTGAAAAGCCCCGACAACACTGGACCCCTATGCCCGAAAGACAGCAACAAAACAACAAAAGGAACAACAAGAAATCAATCAACATAATTCGGCCCCGAAAAAATTACTAACCATTAGAGGAAGTCCGACAGGGACTCAGGATAACCAAGGCGCTCTCCCAAGCAGCAATCAACCAACAACAGGAGGCGACCCAACCACCAGAACAGAATCAATAGGAACTATCGGAATGGCTGGAACAACATTACGGATGGGACGAAACTCTCTGCCCAGGGGAGGCAGGACGACACATAAGAGTCCACGCTGTCCATTGCAAGAAACCCCGATGTAAATTCCACCACGAATGGAAGGAAGCGATTTATTAACGCATAACCCGGATATACAAAGAAGGGTTCGATTTCAAGAAAAAAAAAGGAACCAATAAAAACGACCAACAGTAATACCGACACTTACGGTTATTCGCAGAAAAGGACGAGGTCGACCAATAAGTGGCACTATGGAGCTGGCCGGTTAAAAAGTTATGCCTACAGGGGGACCCCTTCTGCCATTTCGGGTAATACGACTACCAAATAGAAAAAAAGCTGATTTAAAGAACAATAGAAAAACACTGCCAGCGAGCCATCACCGACTTAAGCATTAAATTAGCCTTTACCATAAACTTAAAGAATAAAAAAATAATTAAAGAAAAAATCAAGAATTTTATTAAAAAAAGTTAATAAAACTCGGAAAACGAAAAAAAATATAATAACCAATAGGAAAACGATAATTCGTAAACAACTTTACCAAACGAAAAAACAATCGAAACTTTCGCGGAATAAGCTTACGAACAACGAAATATACGACAATAACTTAAACAATTACAAAAACAAACGATACGAATAAAAAAATAACCAAAAAAATTCCGAATATAAAACGATCAAAATAAGGAAATATTACGAAAACTCCTACAAACCTTAAAAAATTAACGCTACTTATAAAAAAGCCGCAAGTAAACGAAAAAGAAAAGGTTAAACCATAACACCTTAAAAAGGCTTTAAACGCAACAATTGAAGCTACTGGCGATAATGCTATTACCGTACAAATACGAATTAAAAAAAACTGGTACACCGTAATAATAAATCACGGAACGATAATTATAAATTATATTAATCCGAAAGTAATAAACTAATTAAAGCTACCATAAAAAGAAAAAAGTTACTTTTATAAGGTCGAAAATACCGAAAGTTAAAAATTTACTTATAATAACGGATAAGTTAAATACGAAATTAATTACCTTAAAACCTTTGTCGAAAAAAGAAGATAAATTATTAATTTCGATATTATCTTATTAACAAGATATAATATAATTTTAAAAAACTATAATTACGTTAATATAACCCCTTAATCGATTAGGAAATTAATTAAGTAAACTTTCGCTTATTTCCCAATATAAAGAAAAACGAAAAAAATATAAGATCTTAACATTTAATCGATAAGGACAATAAATACAAGTATAAAAATACGATAGAAACCTTATTACTTAAGAAAATAAAATATATTCAAAATAAGGGGCATACTAAAAAAATACGGCGTATTATCGCCAACTTTAAAGTACAATTTTGATAGATAAACGACAACTTATAAATATAACCTAAAAAACTACTAAAATAAATAATAAAAGTGTTATTACAATATTATAAATATAAAAAGTTTTTCTAGAAAAAACTCGATACGAAGTTATTACAATATAACGAATAGGATTATAAAATAATTTTTAAAGACAGTAAAATAACCGCTTTTTATTTTATTTATAATTTAAACAAAGTAAAGTTATACGTTTTTCGTAATTACTTAAAGAACAAATTACGAAAAGGATATATACGACGCTTTGAATTATCGGTAAAATATCTAATATTTTTCGTTTTACGAAAAAATAGAAAATTACAATTTGTTATCGATTACCGGCAACTTAATAATATTATTATCAAAGATAAAATATTATTATCCCTAATTACCGAAATCAAGGACCGATTACGAAACGTTAAATGGTTTACGGCTTTAAACTTACGAAAAGGGTATAACCAAATTCGAATTAAACCAGGGGACGAATAAAAGATAACTTTTAAAACGAAATACGGGTTATTCGAATACCTCGTTATGCCTTTCGAACTTACGAAGGTACCAATAACTTTTTAACGGATAATTAACTATGTATTCCGGAAGTACCTTGATATTTTCGTTATGTGTTACCTCGACGACATTCTCATTTACTTAAGGACAGAAGAGGAATATGTAGGATACGTTCATAAGGTCCTACAAGCCCTACAGAACGCCAACCTTTTAGTTAACGCAGAAAAAAGTACTTTCCACATTCAGGAGGTCGAATACCTAGGACATGTTATCACCCCAGGATACATCAAGATGGACCCTAAGAAGATTACCGCGGTCAAAGACTGGAGAACACCTACCAATGTCACTGAGGTACAGGAGTTCCTTGGAAGAACAAAAAGAACACGGCATCGCTTCGAAACCTTCTAAGTCAATCAAGTTGGCCAAAGCGTGACGTTGCTCTGTCTTGCGCGAACGACCCTTAGTAACACGACCCAACATGATGAAATGAGGACTTACGGAAGAAAAGAAAAATCCTTGGGGACAAGGATTCTGAGAGAGGGGAGATCGTGTTACGACCCAACGGAAGGGAGGTCTCGGAAACGGTCCAAGTGGACCGAAACAGGACCTAAGTAGGTCGAGTTACGTAATTAGATTACCAGCTTACGAAAAATAAGCTAATAAATTAAATTATTAATTTACGAAAAGTAAGTTAATAAGTTAAATTATTAACTTACGAAAAATAAGCCATTAAGTTAAATTACTAGCTTACGAAAAGTAAACCAGTAAGTTAAATTACTAGCTTATAAAAAGTAAGCCAGTAAATTAAATAAAATATATACGCTTTGTTACGACCTAACGAAGGGAGGTCTCGGAAACGGTCCCAGTGGGCCGAAACAGGACTTAAATGGGTTAAGTTATATGATCGGAGGTACTTAGTAGGGACGACGCTGAATACCGTTAAACATAATAGAGCACCTTTCGTCACTGCTTAATAACGATTAAGCTAAGTAGTAATAAGTTATAATAATTTAAGAAAGATATATATATTTATTAGTTATATAGCTTAAATAATATTAACTTGTAATATAACTTAGTTATTTAAAACGCCTTTAGTATTATTAAACGTAATTAAGTTATTTTTATTATTTAAATTCCGTAATACGATTGTTAATATCAACCGTACGATTTGGTTTAATAGTTAATTAATTAACTTAACCGTTATACGTTGCAAGTTTTTGTTTAATGGTATTATTAGATTTCAAGTAATTATTCGAATTGTTAAAATGGCTTCCAGTATTAAAGAAATTACCGTTAGTTAGTAATTTTAGGATAAATTTAAGGAATTAAAGACGGAAATTTTGCGATTTAAGAAAACGGCTAAAAAGGATTTTAGTATTTCGAAAGTTAAGGTTAAAAAATTTTAACTTTATAATAGAAAAACTGATATTTAGAGCTTCCTTATTTAAGTACGAGTGTACCTACGGTTCCTAGCTTTCGACGACCCCGAAAACAAGATTTTCGCCGTTACGGCGTTCCTTATTAAAGACGTATTCGATTAGTTTAAACTAACCATAAGGGATTACCTAAAAAATACTAAAAACGATATAGAAACATTTATTAAAGAACTTTTCGTTAATTATTTCAATTTCGAAAAAAAAATTAAAGGTTAATTTCGATAACCCCGATAAAAAACGTATTATTACGTAAAAGATTTTATAATTACGATAAAAAGGATTAGCGTTTAAATACGTAATAGAATTCCGGAATTTAATAACTAAAGCGGAATAAGTGGACGAAAAGGATAATACCTTAATTAACGTATTTTATAAAAGATTAAAGAATAACGTTAAAAACGAAATAATTAAAATAAAACGATTAATTTCTTTAAGTAAATACATTATTAAGGCGGTAAAGATTAACAATCGACAGTTTAAAAGATAACAAGAAAAAAAAAGCCAATATACCTTACGGCATAAGTTTAATAAGCCCAGCTAAGGAAATAAGTATATTATATCCTTTATTTTTTACGGGACTTAACTAGGCTTTATAAAAATCGGAACGGTCCGGTAACAAAATTAACCTTAATTTAAATGTTATAACTGTGGTAAAATAAAATATAAAGCCTTCTAATATAAAGCATTTAAAAGATCTTGATAAAACAATTAAAATTCCGTACCCGAGAGATAATAGTAAAGTAATAAAAAGGATAACAAAAAATTTATTAATATAATCTAATTACGGTATACGGTAACGTAATAGGACGAAGACCATTTAGGATAAAAGGCTTTTATTGAAAAAAAACTACTTACTTAGTTTTAATAAAGGAAATAGTAACAAGAACAGAACTAACTGGCTTTATAGGAATAGTTATAAGAATATTACGAATAAAGGGAAAATCTATACCTAAGAAAGCCAGAACGATATATAAAAATTTACGTCGTTTATTACGATAAGCTTAGATGTCAGTTTTATTAAGAATGGAAAAAGGCAATTTACTAGCGTATTATTCGAATATATTAGCAAGGGTTTGATTTTAGATAATAAAGAGGAATTAATAAAAATAATTAACAGTAGTACCGATATTTACGATTAATTGCAGATAGAGATAAGATCGATCAGAAGGTAGTTTTGTAAAGCTGGTTATTAGGAGAGTTATACTTATAGAAAGATTTTTTCTGTTATTTTAAATAGTGCGACTATTAAATAAAAAAGGAATTGATTTAGAAGACGGTGAAGAGGTACTGTTAGCGAGCTATTACCGATTTAGGCATTTAGCTGGCTTTTATTACCGACCTAAAAAATAAAAAAGCAATTAAAGAAAAAATTAAGAGTTTTATAAAGGAAGGTTAATGGGATTCGGAAGACGAGAAAAAGCATAACGATTAATGGGAAAACGACAGTTCGTGGACGGTATTATCCGACGAAGAAATAATTAAAGTTTTTGCGGAATAAGCTTACGGATAACCGAATATACGATAATAAATTAACTAGTTACAAGAACAAATAATTCGAATAAAAAAACAATTAAAAGAATTTTAGGTACGGAATAACCAGGATAAGGAGACGTTACGAGAACTTTTACGAACCCCAAAAAAACGGCGCTATTTATAAAAAAGCTATAAGCAGGCGGAAAAAAAAAGGTTAAACTATAACATTTTAAAAGGGTTTTAAAAGTAATAATCGGAGCTATTAGCGATAACACTATTATTATATAAGTATAAATTAAAAAATATTAATATACCGTAATGGTAAATTACGAAGTAATAACTGTAAATTATATTAACCCGGAAGTAATAAATTAGTTACGGTTATTATAAAAAAAAAAGTTACCCTTATAAGGTCGAAAATACCGAAGGTTAAAAATTCGCCCATAACGACGGATAGGTTAAACGCGAAATTAATTACTTTAAAACCTTTATTAAAATAAAAAAATAAATTATTAATTTCGATATTATTTTATTAAATAAATACGATATAATTTTGGGAAAACCATAGTTATGCCAGTATAACCCCTTAATCGATTGGAAAATTAATTAAGTAAATTTCCGCTTATTTTCCGGTACGAAACAAAACGTAAACGATACGAAATTTTAATATTTGATCGATAAAAGCGACAAATGTAAATATAAGAATACGATAAAAACTTTATTATTTAAAAAAATAAAATATATTTAAAATAAAAAGTATAATAAAAGAATACGGTGCGTTATTATAAACCTTAAAGTACGATATCGATAGATAAACGATGATTTATAAGTATAGCCCGAGAAATTATTAAAATAAATAACGAAAATATTATTACAGTATTATAAATATGAAAAGGTTTTTTTTTAAAAAACTTAATATGAAATTATTATAATATAATGAATAAAATTATAAAATAATTTTTAAGAACGGTAAAACGATTATCTTTTATTTTATTTATAATTTAAACGAAATAAAGTTATACATTTTCCGTAATTATTTAAAAGATAAATTACAAAAAGGATATATATAACGATTTAAATCGTTAGTAAATTATTTAATATTTTTCGTTTTACGAAAAAACGGGAAATTACGATTTATTATTAAATATTAACAATTTAAGGATATTATTATTAAAAATAAAATACCTTTACCTTTAATTACCGAAATTAAAAACCGGTTACGAAACGTTAAAGAGTTTATAGTTTTAAACTTAAAAAAGGGTATAATTGAATTCGAATTAAATTAGGAAACGAATGGAAAATAGCTTTTAAAATAAAATACGGATTGTTCGAATATTTCGTTATGTTTTTCGGATTTACGAACGTATTAGTAATTTTTTAACGGATAGTTAATTATATATTTCGAGAGTATTTTGATATTTTTATTATATGTTACCTCGATGATATCCTTATTTATTTAAAAATAAAAAAGGAATATGCAGAATATGTTTATAAGGTCTTATAAACTTTATAGAACGCCAACCTTTTAATTAACGTAGAAAAAAATACTTTTTATATTTAAGAAATAAAGTACCTAGGACATATTATTATTCCAGGATATATTAAAATAGATCCTAAAAAGATTACTGTAATTTAGGATTAGAAAATATTTATTAATATTATAAAGGTACAAATATTTTTTGGATTTGTTAATTATTATTAACGATTTATACAATATTTTAATAAGATCGTAATATTATTAATAGAACTTATTAAAAAAGACCGACGATTTGTATAGGTTCCAGTTATAGAAAAAGTTTTTTAATAACTTAAAAACGCTTTTATTAGCGAACCCGTTTTAATAATATACGATTTAAATAAATTAGTGGAATTCGAAATCAATATTTTAGATTTCGCTTTAAAAATAATAATTTGTTAATAAAACGATAAAAAAAGATTATACCTTATCGTTTTTTATTTTTATAAGTTACATAATGCTGAATTAAATTACCCCGTTTATGATAAGAAGTTTTTAATTATTATTAAAGTTTTTAAAAAGTTTAAATATTATTTTAAAAAAACTAGTATGAGAGAAAAGTATATACAAACTATAAGAACATCTTTTATTTTATAATTATAAAGAAATTAGTTGGATAATAATTACGTTACGTAAAATACCTTTTAAAATTCGATTACGTTATTATTTATCGTAAAAGATCGGAAAATAATAAAATAGATATTTTTAGTAAACGACTAGATTTAAAAGACCTTAAAGTAAAAATACGATAGATTATATTCGATTAGACGTTAAAAGGATATTTATAACAACGATATATTAATATTATCAAAATATTTATATGAGATATATATAAAGAAATACGATAATATTATAATAATCTATTATAAAACCAGAAAATAGATAAAATTTACGTATCAAAAAATATTAAGAAAATTTAATACAAAAAATATATAAATATTAATTATACGGATATTTAGAAATCTATAAAACCTTAAAACGTTTACGACAAATATATTATTTTCTTAAAATAAAATTAACCGTATAGCAAATTATATAATAATATAACATTTACGTTAAAATAAAAGCCAGACAATATAAACCTTACGGAGAATTATAACTATTACCAATCGCCGAGCGACCATGGGATTTAGTTATATTTAATTTTATTACGAAATTTCCTTTATTAAAAAACCCAGTTATAGGTATATATTATAATAATATTTTTGTAATCGTTAATCGATTTATAAAATTTTTTTACTTTTTACTTTATAATAAAAATACGGACGTCGAATAGATGGCATATATTTTCTTTCGATATATATATAGCATATATAAATTACTAATAGAAATTATTTTAAATAAAAGTATAACCTTTATTTTAAAGTTCTGGTAAAGTTTAATAACATAACTCGGCTTAAATTATAAACTGTTAAATGTTTTTAAATTACAAATAGATAAATAAATAGAAAAAACCAACTAAATACTAAAAACGTATTTACGATATTACATTAACTATAAATAAAATAACTGGGTTAAAAATTGCTTATTATATAATTAACTTATAATACCAGTTATTATAATAATATTAAAACAATTCCAGTAATTACCAACTTTGTGTTTATTCCAGAAGTTTACAAAAAAACATAAAAGGAAAAATTAATTAATATTAAAATAATCCTTACCTTAAAATAATTTAAGCAACTATACTAAGAAATAAAAACAAAACTTTAATTTGTACGCGAATAAATGAATAAATACTACAACCAGAAAAAGATAAAAAAAACCAACCTTTTCGGAAAAGGAAATGGTTCTTTTAATTACTAAAAATATCAAAACTAAACGACTAAATTAAAAACTCGATTTCAAATATATCGGCTTTTATAAGGTCGTTAAAAAAATCTCAGAAAACAATTACCAGTTAAAATTCCCACCTAAAGTTAAATTCCATCCAATCTTTTATGTTTTTTTATTTAAATTAATAACGGATATTATTATAATACATACGGTATAAAACGACGTAAAAGCAAAGGAAAAAAAAACATATAAAGTTAAAAAAATATTTAATATACGAAAAGAAAAAGAATTTACCTAATATATAATCAAATAAAAAAATTACCCGGACTCCGAAAATACCTGGAAACCCGTTAAAAACCTTATTAACGCTTAACGCCTACTAAAAAACTTTCACTAACAACGCCGGAACCATTAAAATTAAAAACGCCCTAATTTACGCTGTCAAAAAACAACCAATCGGTCGTCTTAAAAATAGACCAATTATCCAAACTAAAGGCTTAAGCAACGGCTAATACGTTCGCCGCTTTTAACCGGTTTTGTTCCTTTAATTTTTCCAGGGATTGCAATTCCCGTTATACCATTTTTAGACCCTTAAAACGAAAAAAACCTTTTACTTACGTAACCTAATTAGTCGCGTAATAGCCTCATTCATTTCTTATTAATAACGCCTTATTTCCTCTTAATAACGTTTTTAAAATTCCAGGAAACGTTTTTCCGCAAGTACTTTTTCCCTTTCTAACCGTTAATTTTCGGCGCGAATATTTTCCAAAAACGAAAAAGGAACGCCGTTTTTATCGTAAAAGCAACCGCGTTAAATACAGGCCTTATATTTGGAAACGTCCTCCATTATTTTACATTTCCAATTCTTTTTAAAACATAAAGAACAAAGTATAATTTCGAAACTAAACTTGTTAAAAATTAAAAAAAGATTTTTGCAACGAACGGTAAAAAAAAAACTGATTTAAATAACTTAATAACGCAACTGGATATATTAAAAGTTAAAAAAAAAAAAACTTACCTAAAGGCCAATCTTAAAAACAAGATCCTAAAAAAAAGGAAAATCGTATTACGACCTAACGAAAAAAGGTCTCGGAAACGGTCCCAGTAAGCCGAAATAAAATCTAAGTAAGTTAAATTACATAATCGGAAGTACTTAATAAAAACGACGCTAAATACCGCTAAACATAACAAAGCATTTTTCGTTATTACTTAGTAATAATTAAGCTAAACAGTAATAAATTATAATAATTCAAAAAAGATATATATATTTATTAATTCCATAACTTAAATAACATCAGTTTGCAATACAACTAAGTTACCTAAGATGCCCTTAGTATTACCAGACGTAACTAAGTTATTTTTATTGCTTAAATCCCGTAATACAACTGCCAACATAAACCGTACGACTTGGTTTAATAGTTAGTTAACTAGCCTAGCTGTTACACGCTCGTTATTACATAACCTAAATAATATTAGTTTATAATATAACTTAGTTACCTAAGATACCCTTAATATTACCAGACGTAATTAATTGTTTTTATTACTTAGATCTTATAATATAACTGCCAACATAAACCGTACGACTAGGTTTAATAGTTGGTTAACTAGCTCAGCCGTTACATTAAGGTTTTAAATGATTTTTTAGTTAGAGTTAATGCGTATATATTACTATAAGCGTTTTTTAGCTGTTAATTATTTCGTATAACGACACGTATTTTATATTTTTGTAATTAGGTATGTTTGTTAAATTTATAAACGTATATTTATATATATCTTAAGATTTATTTCCTTTAATAAAAATTAATTAACGACTTTTTAAGATTATATTTTCTTATAATTTTATAAATGAGTTTTTTCGGCTTTACGAAATATTTCCCTTAAAAGGTATATATTTAATTTTTTATAGCTTTACGGCAGTAGTAGTAAGTTGCATTTATGTATTCGGTTTCGCGATTTAGGGATTTTGTATATTTTGGTATCGAAATTTTTCCGATTAAGCTAATACGTATTTCGAGTAATTATGTTTTTTAAATTTCCGTAATTTATCGGCCAATTATCGATTGTATTAATAAAGTAAATTAATTATATTACGTTAAATGTAATTTTTTATATTTTATAATTATACCGATAATTATTTTTTCGATACGGATCGTACGGAGAGTTTACGTTTATAATTTATAAGGTATTTTCGTTTTTTATCGTTTCTTTAAGTTAAATAACGTAATAAAAGCTTAAAGTTATCTTTATTATTTCCGTTAACGTAATAACCGTAATAGTTATTAACGTAAACATTAGTACAGGTAATAGTTTAAAAGACGGAAATAATTTAAATATAGCAGTCATATAAGGGTAATTAATTTTATACGAACAGGTTTATTTTTCCTATTTCGTACGTTTCGTATGCCTATGC
The DNA here is from genome assembly GCA_004155055.1 of Monosporascus sp. CRB-8-3. Classification (NCBI taxonomy): domain Eukaryota; kingdom Fungi; phylum Ascomycota; class Sordariomycetes; order Xylariales; genus Monosporascus; species Monosporascus sp. CRB-8-3. The sequence continues at coordinate 28,811 of QJNZ01000264.1, forward strand.
CATTTTAAAAAAAAAAATTTATTTAACCGGTAATTAAATTATTCCGATTAAATTTTTATTTTTTTTTATATTTATATATTTAGGTGGCTTAGGCCCTAATTAGGTAATTGCATTTATCGCAGTAACTTTTATAGCTCTTTTTCTATAACGTATAAAAGATCGTCCTTTATGCTATTAATATTACTTAAAAAAGTGGCCTTTTTATTAAATTATACGTTTCAAATAGCAATAACTTTATTAATTAACGGATTTTAAATTTCGTAAATATTTGTAAATTGATAATTAATTAAGAAATTAATTTATATATTAAAATTTATCTTTTAGAATTTTTATTCTTTTTTTATGGCGGTAGTTATTATAATGTAAGTTATATAGCCGTATATTTACAAATAGGTTTATTAAGGCTTTCGATTAAGTATTATACTATTATTTTCATATATTAAATAGGTATAATAAATTTCGCATAAGTTTTATTAAAAAAATACGTATTTAGAGGTACGGTTATATAAATATACTATTGCTTTAAAAATATATACGATTAAAAACGAAGGTAACTTAACGTTATTTTATATCGTAGTCGTTTTTTCCTTAATTATACCCCTTAAACGCTTTGTACCCCCGTTTTAAGCCTAGGTATATAATGCTAAGGGTTTAAATCTGATATTAAAAAGAAATAATTATAACATATCTCGAAGTTAGTAATTTTTTAATTTTCGTTATTATATTCGATTACTTATAGAAAAACTTTATCCTGGTTTTTTAGGATATTTAAAAAGTATTCGAACGTTATAATTATTATATTTTGCTTTCGGTTCTTAAAGTAGATGTCCTAAACGAAGTCTAAGTACCTATTAGTTATAAATATAACGTATTTATATCTTTTAAAGTTTTTTTCGAAATTCGTAAAGTCGATAATAATTTGTTATCCTAATCGGGAAGCCTTTTCCCTTGGCTCTCGGCGTATTTGCCTTTTAGTTTTCGCTTTATTATATACTTAGTATTTAACTATTATAAAACCCTTCAGGTATATTCCTTTTATATAAAACTATAACTAGGCGATTATTTCGAGCTTTAAATATTTTAATCTCAGGTATTAAATCGTACCGTTACTAATTTATAATAGTTTCGTTATATATAAATTAACATTTCGTTTATAAAATACAAAAGCTACATAAATAATTATTACGTTGATATTTTCGATAACGAATTAAATAAATTTATTTATTAATATAATAACAACTTAATTATATTTATATCGAATAAAGTTATTAGTTTTTCGGTTATTTTATTAATTTTTTTTCGAAGCCGTCGAAAAAAATATTAAGTTATATAAGAAATCTTCGTAATAGGTTGCGGTGTATAAATGTAACGCTTTTAAACTTTTAAAGTTTTAAAATAATATATTTACTTTTTCGTATCCCCTAATCGGGACGAAATTGTTTTTTACGTATATTCCGTCGCTTTTAATCGTTATTTTATATTTTGAGAATTTATTAATAAAATTAAAAATATATATCGTAAATTTTAAATATAAAATAAACGAATTTCTTAAAGGGTAAAACGTAACGTTTATCGTATTACGTTTATCAAAAATTAAAAAATACGCCAGAACCCGTTTTACTCCCTTTAAAAATTAATCTATTTCCTAGGTAGTTATTCTTTTTATTGTTTTCGATAAACGATTAATTTTTTTAAGGATTAATCGGACACAATTCGGTCCTAGATTAATATTAAAATTATCCTACTAGGTTTAAATTTTGTTAGAACTTTATTAAAAAACGCGTAATAATATTAAGGTAACGTATATTAAAAGTTTAAGTATACTTTATACCGAATCCCTTATACGTTTAACTTTTAGCGTTTTCGTTTGTTACTATTATTACTTTAGCCCGCTTAAAAACCTTTACAACTACCTCGTTTCGTCCTATACCCTGGGATTTTTCTTTACGGTTAAAAGTTATCCTTGGTTTCCTTTTAATCAGAATCGTTCTGATTAAAAATGTTCGCAGGTATCTCGTGGAATATCGGAAACGTTAGCTTAATATTTTTCGATATAGATTGTAAATAAGTCATAGTCTAATAATTTAAAAAGTTAACCGTTATTTCCTAATAACTAATTATATTATTATTTACAACGTAATTATCTAAATCCTTATAATAAGTGCTAATATTATATATAAATCGTTGATCTATACGATTATAGTTTTCATCTCTGAAATTTCATATCGTTATATTTAAGCTATAATTTTTTATTAACTTCGAAACTTATTTTAGCTTTTTGCGATATTTTCGTTAAATATTAATTAAAAACTTGTTATCGTACATTTTACTGGATTTAATTAACTTAACGTATTACTTCTGTAAATCTTTTTTAAAATATTTTTTATCTTTTTAATCGTTAACAATATTAGTTTTAAAACTTATTTTATAAGATCGTTATTACTTTTTTGAAAAGTATTATATTTACGATTTTTATAAGTATATATCGTAAATACTTAATTATAAGCTTATTTACCCTCGGTCGTTATCTTAAAGATATTTGTTAAATAACTAATATAATGGATTTTTTTCGTAAATCATTTCGGAAAATATAAATATAATTAAAAAACCGCTTAAGGTATTAACTCGTATCGTATAACGGATTCGTAGCTTTAATTATAAGATTATATTATATTTTATTAATATAATAAGTTATAAAAATAACTAATTAGGATCGATATAATCCTCTATATTAAAAACGTACTGGTAGGCCGCATCTAGCTTATTATTAGATAAGCAAGTACATATATATCTACAGGACAGATTACCAGCTAGCCTTAGACCAGATTAATACATTAACACGATTAACTTTATTTCAGGAATTTACCAAATAGTAATATTTTCGGTTTTTTCCATCAAAAAATTATTTAATATAATATAATCTATTAATTTTCTATTAAAAAAAAGCTTTCGTATCGTTACCGCTGCCGTTTGCTAACATTAAGCGATTAGCTAAACCCCGACCGAATTATTTTTGTTTTATTCGTCAAAAATTATTAAAATTATTTTCTTTTTATTAAAAATTTGTAAAGTTATTAATTTCCATTACGTATTTATTTCCTTTATTATCTCTACGTAACCTTTACGTTATTCTGGCTGTTATTATATATTATATTTATACCTTGTTAATAGCTTTATTATTTAAATAATTAGCTTTGTTTAAAGTTTCCCCGATAATTTTATTTACGTTAAAAATATCCGGAAAATTATTATATTCTTTAAAAAATTTCCCGATAATCCCGCCGTTATTAAATTATTTATTTATTAAATTAAACGAATTTTTAATTTTGGCGTTATTTATAACCTTAATACTGCAAAGTATTAAGATTAAAACCGACGTTAAGCGACGAAATCTTAGAATATAGGTATTAACGTTAATTTCGTTAACGGTTAAATAATAGATACGTAAGTATTTAAATACGTTTATTAATAAGTTGTTAATTTTTGTAATTAATGAAATATTCCAATTAACGAAAGTTAACTTAATAAATAACGCGAAAATAACGTCTTAATGGATATAACGTTATTTCCGGCTATCTTTAATTCCTTTTTAATTTTTCGTAATTAATTATTGCGTTAATTAATATATATTATATCCGGTACAAATATCTTTGAGATCCGGATTTCCTTATCCCGTTTTTTATCGGCCTTAAATCCGTTAAGGACGGAATGCGTTATAAGATCGGTTGACGATTTGACGCTTGTTAATCGTTTACGGACGGTATTTAGGATACCGAGTATGCCGGAGTCGTTATCGACGATTTTTCGTTATTTATAAAGTACCTTTATAGTTCTTTATGTAATGTTACGAGTATTTAGTTTATTTGTACCGTAGTTAAATCGTTATTTACGGTAATTACTAGTATTTTATAGCGTTTATAGCGATAATATAGGTTACGATAATATCGATTTAACGCCGGTAAATAGTTAAGTTATTTCCTTGGATAATTAAGTTACGTTTGGGAACGGATAAGATATTTTTGATGACGAATAGTTAAAAGAAATTTACTTGGAATCGGAATGATAAAACGATGACGACGAAGATAATGATAACGATATAAAGGGATAGTTATTTTAGCCGGAATTATCGTAAGGTTGTCCAGGTTTTTATTAATTAAACGCTGATAGAATTAACGAGATAGTAACGGTTATGCTTATAGTAATGTAGGCCGGAATGTAAGGCCTTATAAAATTTTTTTTTAACGAAATAAGGAAAACGGTTATAATTTTTAAAGAGATGATATAACGTAAAAAGTTATTTAAAGGTTAGAAAATATTTGATTTCGGTTATTTCCAGCCCGATTTAAATAAGTCGTTTGGTAAAAGCGATTATATCGTTATTAATAAAGACGTTTATTATCGAAACGTTTTTTTATTTATCGATAATTTGCAAAAAATATAGGATAACGACGATTATAAGGCGGAAATTATCGTTAAAGATTTTTATTAATTATTTCGAAGCTTTGTTTAAATATGGTAATTTATTTAATTATTATCGGTATAACGTTTAGAATATAAAATCAATAATAAAAAAGCGTTAACTAAATTAATAAAAAAATTTAAGATTAACCAGGCCGACGTTTTAAATTATTTTAAATAAGTAAAATTTATTAAATAAGATATTATTAATAATAAGTTTTTACGGGATTAAGCGATAAAAATCGTTCGTTATTATCGTATATATAAAATGACTGATTTAATATAATAAATAACGTTTATTTATAACAGATTAAATCCGTATTTTTAAAAGCTTATTTTTCGTTTTGTTAAAAGGTTAAGTTTTAACGATTATATAATTTATATTAAGTTACCTCAGCTAGCTCAGGCCTCGCTTGCTTGTAGCTCATATACTACTTTTTTTCAACCAATTAAAGTGCGTATACCCGTAACAAACGAGCGAGGCCTAAATTGTTATTATGCGAATAGGGGTTTCGTTTGGTACGCTCCTAACAAAATCATCAATTTTCCTTTAATTTCTTTTAAAGATTTAAAGGTTTATATAAAAAAAAATTGTTACGCAGCCAATTTAATCCCGATAAGTATAAAACTTTATATACGCGTCCAATATAAACTAATATATATACAGGAATTTTTTCAATTTTTTTGAATTGAAAATACAGCTAATACGGTTAAATTTGGGTCTGGAAAATAGGCGACCGCAACGCCCTTACGGCTGCGACAGCATAACCATCGGTCGTATCATAATATACCGGGTTTCCTTAGTATATTTGATATAGGAAAAACCCGTCCAACAATTTTTTCGGCCGTACGGGCTATGGTTGTTACGTTGCAGTTATGAGAAGGTTGGGGTTAGCTAAATCCGGAACGCCTTCATGGCTGCAACAACGCAACCACCGCGTATATCATTTTGCCATAGGCCTTCTAAGGGTAATTCAGTATAAGAGAAGCCCGTCCAGCTATTCTTTTGGCCGTACGGGTTGTTATTATTATATCGCAGCTATAAGGGCGTTCCGGTTAGAAGGTATGTACTAATCGGAAATTTTCACTTTATTCTTTAATATCTTAATTAAACCAACCCCGATTTGGAAGTTATATATACGGCTAAAAAGCCCTTTTAAAGCTATATATAACCGTATTTTTTATATTTTTTAATTATTTGTTATTACTATTTTATTCTAAAGTTTCCAATATAGGTTTTGAAAGATTTGTATAAAAGCGCACTAAACGGAACCAAAAAATCACAACTTTTTATCAGGCCCTATTTTTGAGGTTTATGTTTTTATGGGTCCTTTTTGTAGGTCAGTACTTAAAATACAAGCCCTAGCCACAGCTGCGCCGCAGGCGCAGCCACAACCTCAAAAATAGGGCCTGATTCTAATGAGGCAAATATTAAGGAACGTCAGAAAATATATCGACGTCGCTTTTTAGTTAACGGTTTAATATCTTAAAATACGCGATTATATATAACGTTAAATAAAATATTAATCCGAAATTAATTATCTGCCGTTATTAAAATATTCTTTATTTAAAAACTGCTAACCGAAAAAATAATAGTTTTTACAGTTAAAGCCGAAAACGTTAATAATTAAAACAGGCTTAACGAAAAAATTAACGAAATATATTAATTTAATAATTAACTAAAGTATCGAAGTTAGTTTTTTTGCCCACGGGATTAAAACTATAACCGTAAAAATTATAATAATAATTATAATCGTATATTTCGATATAATAATAGTTAATATTTAAATAACGTTAACCGTTATTCGGGTTTTTAACCGTTTTTAAGTATTTATAAACCGTATCGCTAAGGACAAAACCGTGGCCGAGATGGCCGTTATAATAATTACAATAATTATAATAATTATATAAATTTCCGCGGTTACCGATATTTATTTTGTCGTTAGTAACGTTAAATTCGTCCGGGTTAACGATTAAGTAATAATTATTTCGAAAATAAAATATAACTGGATTTCGATAAGGACGGTAAATAGGAGAAAAAAATTAATTATAAGCTAACGGATATATTATGGTAAACGATTATTATAATAAGGGGGAAGTGTATGTAAGCGAAGTAAAGGAGGATGACGATGATTTTAACGGATTAATTTTTGCTTTAACCCCATTAACGTTTCGTTATACCGAGTTAACAGTAAAAACGGATAAAGTAAACGTTACTAAGAGAATCTGTAGGAAATATGGTCGGTTATTTAATATTTGCTTTTAATTTTTTTAATATATATATTTTAATATCTGTATATCCTTTAGAATTTCAGGTAATGTAATAATAAGTAAACCGGTTACGATAAAGATTGTTATCGATAAATATTTTTAAATTACGTAGGAGAATATAAAATCGTATATCTTAATATTAAATATATCGTTATTACGAAGCCTAAGGATGTACAACCGTTTGATATATTAATAAAGTATATTTATTTTAAAATCAAAGTATTAGTTAGTAATTTTTTAATATCCGTTTGTATTAATTCCGGAACGTCTTATTAGTTTGTTAATAAGAAATAATTCGAAAATAAAGTTGTTATATACGAAAAAACCGACGTTATTAAGCCGATTACCGTAGGCAGTATTAAAGGTAAGATTTAATTAATAAAGTAGGTTATTTTTTTTTTAATATCCCCGGTAAATCGAAATACGGTATATAATAAAAAAATTAAATAACCGTTACGGCTTAGATTATAAATATGTTAGCCCTTAATTTACTTTTTAATAACAAATTTAATAACGTTTATAACCTTATTATTAACTATTCGAAAAAATTAATTACGATAGGATTTTGTAATAATATAGTGATTTTTATAGAAATCCTTAAAAAACGCAAACCTGTATATTATTATATTATGGTATTCGCCGTAACGATTATTCTTTTAAAAATGATACTCGAGATTTCCGTTATATATATTAATTTCCCAGCCGTTAATAATAATTTAGGTATTAAACGGAATTACGTTTTTCAAACCGAATTCCCCGGAATTATTAATTCCGTTATTAATACAGCGATATTTAAAGTTATAATGTTTTTTAATTTTACGGATAAGCCGTAACGTATTTACCGCAAATAACATTTCGGGTTTATTAACGATATCGACGTCGAAGGATATTTTTTTATTACGTAAAATCGAGTTAATATGGTAATAATAGCGTTATTTATATTAAGCGATAAATAGGATTTTTGTTTATCGGATAAATTCTCCATCGACGATAACACCTTTTATATCCTGATATTAAATAAGGCGAATACGAATAATTTGTATAGTATTTTTACCGATATAACAAACCGAAAAAAGTTTTTGTATCATTTTATATCAAACTAATTACGTTTACGTTAATTTTATTTAAAAACGGTATTTATATTTATACAAACGATAAAATAACCGTTAAACGTATAAAAAAATTATTAAAAATTACGATATATAACGAGATAAAGGTATTATTAACCTCTCCGAAAATAAAAAAATAACTATCGATCTCGTCGATAATTAGCAGTAAATATACAAAGCCGCAGGCTTTTACCCCTTAAACCGTTAAAATTAAGACTACGTCGATAAAACGTTCGATTCTATATATTAAACGAAACGGTTAGAATAAATAAAGTTTTTTATACCTTTCACCATAACAGTATTCGTAATATATCGTTATCTAACCCCAAGCTAACGTTAAAAAGAAGCAAAAAATTTAAAAGGTCGACCGGTTATCGATTTACGACCATTTAATAAACACGTCATTCCCGACATTTATCTATTGCCGCGCATCGACTTTATTATTAATCGACTAAAAGGTAAAAAATACTTTACTATAATAAACGGATTAGCATTTTTTTACCAGTTACTTATTGTTAAAAAAATCGTTACAAAATAATTATTATATCCCCGAAAGGATTCGAAATCTTTAATATCGCCCTTATAAACTTTTATAATTTACCGGCCTTTAAGTAACAATTTTTCGACCAATATCTTAAACCGTATAAACGATACGCCAAAGCGTATATAAACAACATTATCATTTATAATAATAACCTCGAAAATTACCTTAAGTACTTATAAATAATCTTCGGTATTTTCGACAAAGTTAATTTTTTATTTTCCCCAAAAAAGTTGTTCGTCGGCTTTTCATTAATTAAACTTCTTAATTTTCAAATTAACGGATATAACATTTCTATAACCCTTAATAAATTCAAGGCGATTCGCAAAATCAAGTTCCTTATAACGTTAAAAACGATCAAAAACTATATCGGCATAATAATCTTCTTTCGTAAATAAATGCTATAATATTAACAAAAAATATAACCTTTATAATTACGCAAAACGGAAATACTAGCCGACACCGCCAAAAAAACGTTATCCCCAAAACGCAAATAGCAAGAAAAAAATAAACGATACGTTAAGTTTTTAATCCGAAAATAATCAAACGCAAAACGTTCAACATTTTCTAATCGTAACTTTATAACGACTCGGTACTCATTTATTAAGATTACGATAAAATAATATTCGTAAAAATCGATACTTTTAAAACCAAAAATTTTAACGTTATTATTTTTTACCTTAACAAGCTATAAAACGACAAGCGTATCTTAACGAATTTTATTTTACCCATTATATTCCTTTTTAAAATACTTACGAAAACAAAACGTAATTGTAACGCAACAAAATTCGAAATCGCATATTTAATTTAAATATATTACAGTTAACGGATGCATTTCCAGTTTTGTAAATATCTTATTATCGTTTTAATAAACTATAAAACCATATTAAATATTATAAATTAAATACGGCTTACTACCAAAGACGTCGTCAAAATAAATACGCAACTTATAACCGCATCCGCTTATTTTTCCCAATTTTAACTTAATATTCGCCATATTCCAGGAAAAATTAATATCGTCCCGGATGCTCTTTTTAAATTACCCACGAACGATACGGAAAAAGATATTAAAAAAGTTAATAATCCATAAAGGTTTACGCTTAACGACATCTTAAACAATTATACGTACCTAACCGTTATAAACGTTTCAATCGATCCGGTTTTTCGTTAACGAATTATTAACGGTTATAAGCACGATAAACGATAAAATAAACTAAAAACTAAGCTGGCAAAAATAAACAAAGCAAACTAATTAACTAAATACCGATATAAATTAATTAATAATTTAATTTATTATATGCTCAAATCCGGTTAACGTAATATCTACATCCCATCTACATATATCGGCAAGGTCCTACAGTTAATACACGATAACAAATATTATTTCGGGCCCAAACGCATACTCCAAAACTTGGACGGAATTACCATTCATAGCTTAACTCGGAAGGTCGTCAACTACGTCAACTACTATCCGAATATACAACGTTAAAAACAAATCGCTAACGCCAGTTAAATAAGTTAAAACCTATCAACAATCCCCCGATACCGTTCCATACGATAACGTAAAATTTTATTATCAATTTCCCGGAAATATCATCCGCCAATACTTCTTAAACGGTTAAAAACTTTAAGGTCCTAAATACGGCTATAGTTATCGTATATAAGTTTAATAAAAAAAGGATTATTTTTCCAGGTATAAAAACGTATAAAGTTACGTACTAAGCGTTATTACCTATTAAAACATTTCTGTTTTACGATTAGAGTTAATTACAAAAGGCGATTTTTAATCGAAATTCGAAATTTATTTCTAACGTTTAGCAGAATTTATTTATGTAATTAGGTATAAAGTTAGTTTTATCAACAAGCTATTACCCCTAAACGGACGGTTAAATAAAACGAAAAAACCAGGATATCGAGATTATCTTACGTTACTATTACGTTAATAACGAAAGCTCCTAGGTTAATATAATCCCCGCTCTTTAACATAATATAAACAACTTTAAGTTATTAATTCTCGGCCGTTTACCGAACGAAATAGTTTATAATTTCAAACCACGTTTACCGTTATTATTAATTTCGTTATAGTCGATATTAAAATCCGATACAATAAAACACGTAAATTATTATTTTTTAAAGTCGGCGACGAAATTTATTTTAAATTATATTAACGGATATTATTTTTTAAATAAACCACCGCGTAAATAATCGTATTAACGTATTAGGCTACTTACTATTATTAAAAAAGTTAATAACCTTATATATAAATTAAATTTTCCTTATTATTAACAAATTTATCGAATAATTTCTATAACCTAACTTTTTCCTATACCTACCGGTAAAGATTATTTTAATAAACGTTATCCGTTATTAAGCATAATTATTATTAAAAGAAATAACGATAAATAACGTTCTTACGAAATTAAAAAAAAATTTAACTAACATATCATTTCCGTTAAAAACAAACCCGAAATTTAATATCTGGTCTGCTAAAAAGGTTATTCGATAATAGATAATATTTGGTACCCGCAGATAATTTTTATATAGAACGCCAGCCGACTAGTAAACAATTACGATAAAAGGTATAAACTCGATACAAAGATATACCTACGTAAATTAAAGGACGCAGTCGATAATACCGTCGAACAAAAAAACTAAAATTAGTAAAATGACAAAAACGACAAGCTTAGATAATAACCGGTTAACAAAATCCTTAAAATAAACATAAAAGTAATCCTATTTTTCAAATTATAATAATTATAGTCATTTACAACACCTATATTTTAAATCTTGTTTTTTCGGACAATTTATACTATTAATAACATATATTTAAACATTATTAAGTACATTTTATTTTATAACCTTTACGTTTACGCATTTTATACCTAATTTTAACTTTATTTCGTTTACATTTATATATTCTTATAACGAAAATTTAACGTTATTTTATTCGCGTTTATATATCTTTACATTTTTTTTTACGTCGATTTCGTTTTAAAAAGTTAATATTAGTTAATTTTTACCTTATTATTTATAACTAGTTATTTTCTTATATATACTAACGTAATAATTTTCGTTCTGTTACGTAATATATTTTAAAATTTATTGTTAATTATTATTATTAATATCTTTAATTATAGCGCCGAATACGACGATACTAACGATACCAAACGTTTTCAGCTTAGTTATAACTTATAGCTATAATATTAATATTACGATTACGGAAAACGATAAATTTAAAAAATTCTAATTACGAAAATAATATATACAGTTTTTCGAGGCCGTTAATAATATTACTTAGCCGTTTTAACAGTTTTAAATAAAACGTAATTTTTCATTAAACGAAATTAAAGAAAAAATACGTAATATTTATTTATCTCGACAATATTAAAAATAAATTATTAATCTATTTTTACCGCAAAATAACGGTAATTCGCGAAACGTTATTAATTAACTAATAAAAATTATACCAGGTATATAGCTAAACGAAATTTAACTATATAAACGTTTCCGTAATATTTTAAAAATAATATATAATTAAAAATAATTAAATAATTAGGCATTAATATTAATAATTCTACTTAAACCGGAATTAATCGAGGTAATACGAATTAACGGCAATATAAAATTTTACGGACGCCTTTTAATTAATATTATTTAATTATTAACTTATACGGGTTTTACATTTATAACAATACCGGCAAATAAACGGGTTATACCCTAATTTTGGAAATCCTTTTTTATTATATTTAACGGTTCGAAATCCGCAATATATTCGACATTACGTTTCCCAGTTACCAGGCAACAACGTTAACATCCATCTATATCGGCCCAGGCGTCAACGTCCACTTAATCATCAACGCCTATACCCAATTCGGCCGCCCAGGCCTAAATACCGGCCACCCAGGCCTAAATACCCATATTATCAATTTCGTTAACGTTATTATTAAAATCGGTTTTCTTACCGGCCATACCCTAATCCGCGACAACCGAAACCGCCGTCCAATACATTATACGTTAATTAATATTACCATTATCGGCAACTTCTTTACCAACATTATCGGGTTCCAGATTTATACCGCCATTTATAACCGAAATTATTATTACAATAAACCTTTTATAAAGATTTAATACCGGTATTAATAAACTAAATAAATAAATATCCGATATATAAAATATTATTAATAATATAAAAACGACCTTAACAAAATATATCGATAATATTGTAATTAATAAGGATATTATTTAATAATTTATTAACGATTTTAATAATTAATAGGTAAAAGCTTAAAATATGGTAAAAAAATCGAATATTTTAAATAAGCTAATAAAATGTATTATAAGAAAAAATACGAAAACGTAAAGGCCGAGAAGAACGAAACCATAAATATCGATAATATTAATCAGCCGACGATTAAAAATAGCAAGTTAAAAAATAACCTCCTATCTTTAATTTTTATAAATCCCAACGGTAATATGCGCCTTATTACGGGATGAAAATTACTAGTGCCATTAAACGTCGAACCTTTATCAAAACAACAAAAGTTAAACGCCAAGGTTACCAAAAATAACGGATTCGAAAATATGGCTTAAAAATCCATCGGATAATTATAAATTACATACTAAAAATCGCTTTTATAACTTACTTAAAATCGTCACCGTGAAAACCATTGATAGTTGCCGTGTTCGAAGATACTGGGTAGAGTATCTATCGTGTTAATTATTGGTGTAATTACTTTGTGTCTTTGGCTCAGCCTGGATAATACGGCTTAAACCCAACGACCTTGCATAACTTACTTGAATATTAATAAACTTTCGATTAACGTTAAGGATATTAATTAATATATAATCGATATAGCTATAACAGGGATAAGGTAAACGTAATATCGATATTTTCGTAATAAATTTAACAATATACAATATAATATATATTTAACAATAAATATAGTTAACCAAAACGTTAACGTCTCGTTAAGAAGGTAGTTAATAAACCGCATCTAGCTTATCATTAAATAAGCAAGTACATATATATCTGCAGGACAGATTACCAGCTAGCCTTAAACCAGATCAATACATTAACACGATTAACTTCATCTAAGGAGCCTACCACGTACGCTTTAACCTAGAATTCGCCCTTAAAACGGTCCTAATTTTTAAGTCCGTTATAGATAATAGAAAACGTTAACGGTACCGTTATTATTATAATTAATAAAATATATAAATAATTATTATTAATATATAGCTTATATCGTTTTAATAACAGCTAATTAATTAATAATAACGCGAATTAAGTAGATGAAATTTTTAATTATTAAATATCAGAAATATTAATTATATTGTTATATTAAGCTAATTTACCTATATTTTTCGTACGCGTAAAGCTTTTATATAACCTAATAACGGAACATATATCTTCCGATCAGAGGGACCCTTTCCGTATTTGGGATACGTTTAGCACCTCCTGCTAGCTAATATCAGTTGCCGTGTCACATGACCCGCATTGCGTTTTTTCATCCGGCCCACCAAGGGGTACGGTTTTTTCGGAGGTGCTCTCCGGTCGCGCTGTGCAATCCTTTGTGTAGGTATTTAGTGGATAGATCAGCTTCTTGTACATAGCTAGCTAGATACCTTAATGGCACTTTACCTTAATAAACCGTCAATCTTTATTTCAAGTAATATAAATTATATAAATACTAAGTAATAAAGTTTCTAATAAACGGTAAAATTTAGCCCTTATTACGAAAACTATAAGCTCCCCGTATAATATATTATAGTTTTTGCGTATAACGAAATTTTTATTAATTTTCGTATATTAATATTTTATCGTGTTTTTTTTTAATACGATAATTAACCGGTTAATCTAAGCAGTTAATTTAATAGTTCGACCTATATCGTTATAAAGAATCTGGTTAAGAATAAATTTTTTAATTATGATATTATTTTTTTATATTAATAGAAGAAATTTAATATATACGTACGTATATCTGTTTTAAGGCGTAACGCGGTAAAACTGGGAAAATTCCGATTTATCGTATTTTAATAACGATAATAAAGACCTGACAGGTTCGAGTTATAGTTATTACATATATTAAAATTTAGGAGTAAAAAACACATTTTTATTAGGATCAAAATAGTATTGGTTATAAGTTATAATCGAAGTAATCGTATAAATATATATATAATTATAGAAAACGTTCAATTATTAAGTAATTTCAGATTTTCGTTTTTTTTTAAAAAGTAAATGTATTAAACGGACCCCTTTTTCGCATATTTGTAACTTAGGCCTCGCTAGCTTCTTACGAGTATTTAGGATTTGGTTGGTTGAATTTTGGCGTTATAGAGTGGTACTTAAGTGACTCTGAAATCGGAGAACGAGCTAGGAAGAGGCCTGAGCTAGCTGAGGTAACGAATAGCACAACTTTTAAGATATAATAGTTATACTTCGGAAGTAATACTAGATCGGCTTGTATGTCCTGATGCTATATGCTTAGAAATAATGAATATCTATAATTGTCAGTTAGCAGGGGGTGCTAAACGTACCCTATATACGGAAAGGATCTTTTTAATTGGAAGATATATGTTCCGTTGCTAGGCTATATAAAAGCTGTACGCGTATGAGAAATATACGCAGATAAGCGGAATATAATAATATAACTGATGTTTTTTATATCTGACAATTAAGAGTTTTATTCGTTTAATTCGTATTATTATTAATTGATTAGCTGTTATTAAGACGATATAGGTTGTATATTAGTAGTAATAATTCGTATATTTTATTAATTGTAATGGTAACGGTATTATTAACGTTTCCGTTATTTATAAGAGATCTAAGGATTAAGATTGTTTTAAAGGGGAATTTTAATCTAGGGCGTATGCGTTTGGTATTTGGCATTATATCGATTTTGATTAGAATATTTTATGGCCTATCGAACCTATAAGACCCGATATAATTTCGTATTTAAAAAGACGAATCGGTTATATGATACGAATTAATACTTTAAGCGGCTTTTTAATTATATCTACATTTTTCGGAAAAACCGCCGAAAAAATCGATTATACGGGCTACTCGATAAATACCTTTAAGATAATTATTAAAAGCAGATAAACCTATATTTAGAACTTCGTGACGTATATTTACGAAAATCGGAAATATAAGAATTTTAGCAAAAAAATTAATAATCTTACGAAATAGGTTTTGGAGTTGGTATTTCCAGCGATTAAAAAGATGAATTTTTTTCCAGAAAAAAATTGCGGAAGTAGTACGTTAATTTAGTTAAATCCGACAAAATGTACGATAGTAAGCTATTAATTAATATATAACGAAAGTACCGTAAAAGGCGGAAATAAACCTTAAGATTAACGAAAAAGCTAAACGAATAAATTATAAAGTAGTAAAAGGTTATGGCGCAGAGATAGCGATATAATATCCCAAATGCGAAAATACTAATTATATAAGTTAATAACTTATATATAATATTAGCTCCTATTATTAAAATATAGATAACGATTTTTTTAAAAATAAAAAAACCTAAGATCGAAAATGGTACGATTAGTTATTAGGAAATAGCGGCTAATTTTCTAGATTATTGGACTATAACCTAGTTATTGTTTATATTACGAAACATTAAGGCAGCATTTCCGACGTTTTACGGAATTTTTACAGACCTTTTTAATAAGGACGACCTTAAATAGGAAAAGGTTAAGGATATTAATCTTTAATTACGGGGAAGGACTTTAGGACGTAGGTCGAAACGAGGTAATTATAAAAGTTTATATTCGGACCGAAATATTAATAAGCGAAAACGTAAAAAGTTAAAGGTTTAAGGCATACGTTATAAAACTTATTTAAGCTTTTATTATATATTACTTTAATATTATTATGCATTCCTTATTAAAGCCTTAGTTAATTTTCGCTTTAATAACGGAATATTAAAATTAGATTATTAATAAATTAACTCTTATTAATTCTTAAAGGAAAATATTAATCGTTTGTTAAAAGGTATAAAAAGGATAATTACCTAAAAACTCGATTAATTCTTAAAGAAAATAAAACGAATATTTGCAAACTTTTTAATTATTTATCAAAAGAATATAATAAGCGCCTTATTTTACCTCTTAACAAACTCGTTTATTTTAAACTTAGGCTTTATAATATATATTTTTACCCTTATTAACAAATTTCTAAATTATAAGATAACGATCTAAGGTAACGGAATATACGTAAAGAACAGTTTCGTCCCGATTAAAGGATACGGAAAAATAGATATATTATTTCGAAACCTTATCGGTACGAAAACGTTATATTTATACGACGTAACCTATTATAAAAGCTTTATATACAACTTGGTATCTTTTCGGTATCTCCGAAAAAAAGGGTACTAGTAAAATAACCGAAGAACCAATAATTTTATTCGAGATAAATATAATCAAATAGTTATTATATTAATAAATAAATTTAATTAGTTCGTTATCGAAAATATTAACCTAATAACTACTTATATAACCTTTACCACTAATAAACGAAACGCTAATTTACGAATAGCGAAATTATTATAGATCGGTAACGGTATTATATAATACTCGAAATTAAGTTATTTAGGGCCCGAAATAATTATTTAATTATAGTCCTATACGAAGGGAGTCCGTTTAAAGGGTTTTATAACAGTCGAATACTAGGTATATAGTAAGGCGAAGGCTAAGAGATAAATACGTCGCGAGCTAATAGAGGGAGCTTCCCGATTAGAACAAAGAATCGCCATAAATTTCATAAACTTCGAAGAAAACTCGGAAAAATATAGATACGTTATGTTTATAACCGATAAATATTTAGGTTTTATTTGGGACATATATTTTAAAAACCGAAAGCAAAATATATTAATTAACGCGTTTCGATATTTTCTAAAAATCTTAAAGAATTAAAATAAGGTTTTTCCGTAAATAATTAAATACGATAACGAAATTTTAAAAAATTACTTACTTAAAGCTATATTATAATCGCCTTTTTTTAATATTAGACTTAAGCATTTAATACTATATACCTAGGCCCAGAATAAGGGTATAAAACGTTTAAAGGGTATAATTTAAAAAAAACAATTACGATATAAAGTAACGTTAAATTATTTTCGGTTTTAATCGTATACAATTTTACAGCAATAATATATCTATATAACTGTACTTTTAAATACGTATATTTTTTAGCAAAGTTTATATAAAATTTATTATATTTACTTAAAATATAAAAATAATATTATAGTATTGAATTAAAGGTTTTAATAAGCCTATTTATAAATATACGCTTATATAACTTACGTTATAATAATTACCGCCTTAAAAACGAAAGTTTTAAAAGCTAAATCCTAAAACATAAATTAACTTTTTTATTAATTACCGATTTACGAATATTTACGAAATTTAAAACCCGTTAATTAATAAAGTTATTATTATTCGAAACCTATAGTTTAACGAAAAGGTGATTTTTTAGGATAATATTAAAAATTTAAAAAACGATTTTTTTTATATTCCGGAAAACAAGTTATGGAATTTACTGCGATAAGTAAAGTTACTTAATCAAGCTTAAAGTTACCTATATATATATATTTAAAAAAAGATAAAAACCTAAACGAGATAATTTAATTACCGGTTAGATAGGAAAGATAGTTCTAGAGTAATATAGACGCTAAAGACGTACGGGATAAAAAAAAATTTTATTTGTATAAAATTAATTACTCTTATATAACCGTTATGTTTAAACTATTTCCGTCCTTTGGATTATTACCGTTATTAACGTTTATTTTGATAATTATTACGATTAATAAGTTAACGGAAGAAATAAAGGTAATTTTGGGTTTTTATTAAGCTGTTTAACTTAGCGTAACGGTAAAAAACAAAAGTACTTTACGGGTTATAAACGTAAATTTTCCGTATGTTCCGTATTATAGTGGTATTATTCGAAACGATTATATGGTATAAAAAGCCGTTTTTAATATAGGACTGCTAGCTTATTTTGTAAGTATAATCGATAACCGGCCGGTAAATTTCGGAAATGTAAAAAATTTAATTACCTGAAATACGCGTTACTTTAATCGGAAAAGTTTTGATACCTTAATATATAAAAAAACGTTTAAATCGTTAAACCGGGTATATAAGTGTAATTTACCGTTACCGCCGCGAAAGTATAAAATGGTAAATATATACCTATTAAGGAAAATATTTCGTAAAGCCGAAAAGGTTTATTTATAAAGTGTCAGCAATCACAGTGATCAAATGCAGGAATCTGGCAAAGTGCGCATGGTTATTCTAGGAAAGACTGAAGAAGTCTAGGGGCAATCACTTTTATATATACGTTTAACTATACAAAGGATAGTTCCTAGATAAAGGTTGTTTTAGGTAATATCTGCAGCTTAAACGCACCAGCTGCGGGCACCTGAAAGCACCAATTGCCGATATACCCTTTTACGTTAAGTAACTTTATTTACGTAATTTTTTAAAATTAAATTGAAAACTTTAGGAAAATCTATTAAAAAGTTATTAAAATCTTTAATCTATGTAAAATTTAAACTTTTATCTCCGTTATTCTCGTTTAAAATGGGGCTATGCAATTAACCGTTATACCAAAAAACCGGCCTTTTCATTTTACCGTTTTTACGCTGCCGTCCCGGAATACGGGGCCCACTTTTTCCGAAATAATTCGGACCAGGCTAGGCGTTAGTATAGGAAAACACTTTATATACGCTAACCTGCTACGTTAAAGGTTTTATAACTTTAAAAATCGGTTCCATTTTCTAACGGCAATATTAATAAATGATTAAAAGTATTGTTTTTTGGGTTCTTTTTTACAAAATGCTATTAAGTAAAGGTTTTTTTCCGGTTAGTAAGGGATATTAACTAGCTGTAAGTTATATATAGGATATTAACGCTTTTAAGTAAAAATTAACGCAAAGGGTTATAGTTATATATGCAAGGTAAAGTGCTATTAAGGTATCTAGCTAGCTATGTACAGGAAGCTGATCCACTTACTAAGTACATGTACAAAGGATTACACGATGCGACCGGGGAGCACCCCCTTAAAAACCGTCCCTTCTTGGCCAAGGGCCGGAAAAACGCAATGCGGGTCATGTGACACGGCAACTGACGGTAAGAACACCCGACTGATTAATTGGTTCCCAACGCCCCCAATCGTGACTGGTCCCACCAGCCACCCCTCAATTGTCGCCGACACGGTGGCGGAGCCGAAGCCCCAATTGGTCTAGCTCCTTCTAGGCTGGCGTCACCTAGAGGAACGGCGGCCCAAGCTGGATTTGAACCAGCTGTCCCTTAAGATCAACCGAAACAAGGTGCCCAAGCCTGTCGCAATTGAAAGAGACACCCAGGCTCGCGACCATTATCAGATATAGGGGACATCAGTTGTGTTGTTATATTAGGCTAAGTTACGTATGTTTCTCGTACGCGTACAGCTTTTCTGTAACCTAGTAACGGAATATATATTTTCCGATTAAAAGGAGCCTTTCCGTATATAAGGTGCGTTTAATACCCCCTGCTAGCTGACATACCCCCTTAACGCCCTAAAGTATTCATGGCGTTAATCGTTATATATCATCATTTCCTAAAGCCATAGTTTTCTATTTAACCTTTCCTCCGGCGATTAAATCCTTTTGATTAATTAATTCCTTTTTTGAAATTATTCGCAAGGTGTTTTTCTGCCGTTTAAGGGTTTCCGTGATATTTATTAGTTCTAGTTGCTTTTTGAAGTGCTTAAACGGTTCACGTAATAGGGCTTTAATTAGTTTATCAGCTAGCATATCGCCTGTAAGCGTATAGTTTACTTTAATCAAGTCCCTTTTTGCGGCTTTTCGTAGTTAATAGTTATGTATATTTACGTACCGTAATTTCGTCTGTAACAGGGCGACGTCGGCGTTAATAAGCCGTATAATCTGTTAATTATCGTACTATATGTTTAACGGTTTAATATTTAAGGTAACTTTTAACTTTTTAATTAATCGAGAGCTAAATAAGGTTTTTTTTGCAGTTTGCGTAAGGGATAATAACTCCGTTTCTGTTATAAAAGTAGTTATTATGTCTTGTTTATTTGCCCGTTATTTTATTACTTTTCCAAATAGTTTTATAACGTAAACTTAGGAACTTTTTCGATTAACCGTATTATTTGCGAAAAAGGCGTTATTTCAGGTATTTAACGAATCTTTACTTCCGAATTATAATGCTAACGTTTTAGTTCCGATTAGGTATAATATAATTCGATTAGCAGCTTTATAATAAGCGTTATTAAGGTTTAAGTTGAAACGGGTAAGTCGGGATACGGTAAAAGATATATCGGGTTACGTATTAATCGTTACGTAAAGGATAAAACCGATTTTTTTTTGGTATCTGTTAATAAAGCTTAGATGGGCCAGATTAGGATTTGGCAATAGCTTAACGCTAGTTATGGGCGTTTCTAGGAGGTTATTCAGGTTTTTTTTAGGGACTAAGTTAGCCAGCTTGTTTATGAAGTCAAATTAGGATAACTAGATTTTCCTGTTAAGTTTGTCTTTAATTATTTCGATGCCGAGGAACCATTGTAGGTCCTTACCCCCTATAAGGGTGTACCGTTCCCGTATCTGCTGAATTAACTGATCGACAAGGTCTTGGTCTTCCTTACGATATGCGGTGACGATATCGTCCATAAAGAAGAAGATAAGTACCCCCTGACGAGTAAAACAATAAGGTTTATAAGAAACGGGGTTTAATTTTAATTTCTTAAACGTTCCGGTGAAATCTTTTTATTATAATAACGGCGATTCCCTTAAATTGTATAAAGCTTTCTTAATTAGAAGCGTTTTTTTACGTTAGGGATACCTTAAAGGCGTTTTTATATATATTTCATAAAGTAAGTTAGCGTTAACGAAGGCGTTAATAGCGTTATATTATTTAAGCTTTAAGTCGAACTTAGTTGCTATAACGATTAAAGTTTTAAACGACCTTTTAGTTAGAATGGATGCGTATGTATTGTTATATGCGTTTTTCAGTTATTAATCGCCTTGTACGACGAGACGTACTTTATATTTTTGTAACCAGCTATGCTTGTTAAACTTATAGATATATATTTATATATATTTTAGGACTTATTTCCTTTTAGCAAAAAACTGATTAATTATTTCCTAGGATCGTATTTTCTTATAACTTTGCAAATAAGCCCTTTCGGCTTTACGAAATATCTTCCTTAACGGGTATATACTTAACTTTTTATAGCTTTACGGCGGTGGCGGTAAATTACGCTTATATACCCGGTTTTACGACCTTAATACCTTTTTATATACCAAAATATTATTACCTTTCCGATTAAAATAACGCATATTTCGGGTAACTAACTTCCTTAAACTTCCGCAGTTTACCGGCCGGTTATCGTACGTACCTACAGAAAAAATTAAACGTCTTATATTAAATACGGCTTCCCATACTTTATATTCGTTTCGGATAACACCTTTTTAATACGGAATATATAAAAGGCTTACGTTTATTACCCGTAAGGTACTTTCGTATTTTATCGTTATTTTAAGTTAAACAATATAAAGGAAACTTAAGGTTATTTTTATTCCTTCCGTCGGCGTAATAATCGTAGCAATTATTAAGGCAAACGCTGGTAGCGGTAATAGTTCAAAAAACGGAAATAATTCGAACATAACGGTCGTATAAAGATAATCAATCCCTTACGAATAGGTTTGTTTTTCCCTATCCCGTATGTCTTTTACGTTAATATCTCTTTAAAACCATTCCTTCTACTTAGCCGGTAGCTAAATTATTCCGCTTAGGTTTTTATCCTTTTTTTATATATAAATTAAATGGTTATTATTCTGATTAGGTATTTCTACCTGTCGGAATAACTTTTATAGCTTTTTTTCTGTTACGTATAGAAAATCGGTTTTTAAATTTTTAATATTACTTAAAAAGGTAGCTTTTTCGTTAAATTATACGTTTCGAATAACAACAACCTTATTAATTAACGGATTTCAGATCTCGTAAATATTCGTAAATCGGTAACTGACTAGGAAGCCAATTTACGCTTTAAAATTTAACTTTTAAAACCTTTGTTTTTTTTTTTATAGCTATAGTTATTATAATATAGGCCATATAGCTATATGTTTGCAGGTAAGCTTATTAAGGTTTCCGATTAAATATTACAATACCGTTTTTGTACGCCAGGTAAGTATAATAAACCTTATATAAGCTTTGCTAAAAGAGTACGTATTTAAAAGTACGGTTATATAGATATACTGCTGCTTTAAAAATGTATACGATTAAGAATAAGGGTAACTTAACGCTATTTCGCATTATAGTTACTTTTTCCTTAATTATACCCTTTAAACGCTTTATACCCCTATTTTAAGCCTAGGTATATAATATTGAAAACTTAAGTTTAATATTGAAAAAAAGCGACTATAATATATCTTTAAATAAGTAATTTTTCAAAATTTCGTTATCGTATTCGATTACCTATAGAAAAACCTTATCCTGGTTCCTTAAAATTTTTAAGAAATATTTAAATGCCGTAATTAATATATCCTATTTTCGGTTTTTAAAATAAATATCCTAAATAAAACTTAAATACCTATTAATCGTAAATATAACGTATTTATATCCTTTAAAATCTTTTTCGAAATCTGTAAAATGGATAGTAATTCTTTATTCTAATCGGGAAGCTCCTTTTTTTAATTCGCGGTATATTTACTTTTTAGCTTTCGCCTTACTATATATTTAGTATTCGATTATTATAGGACCTTTTAAACGTATTTTCTTTATATAAGATTATAACTGGGCGATTACTTCGGGCCTAAAATATCTTAATTTTAGGTATTATATAGTACTGTTACCGGTCCGTAATAATTTCGTTATATACGAATTAACGTTACGTTTATAAATTGCAAAAACTGCATATATAATTATTACTTTAATATTTTCGATAACGAATTAATTAAATTTATTTATTAACGTAATAACTATTTAATTATATTTATCTCGGATAAAATTATTGGTTTTTCGGTTATCTTACCAGTATTTTTTTTTTCCGGAGCTACCGGAAAAATACCAGGTTATATGCAAAGCTTTCGCAGTAGGCCATATCGTACAAACGTAACGTTTTCGTACCGTTAAAACTTCGAAATATTACGTTAACCTTTCCGTACCCTTTAATCGGAATAAAATTGTTACCTGTATATACCCTGTTACTTTATACGGTTTATTTAAAATTTAAGAACCTATTAATAAAATTAAAAATATATATCGTAAACCTTAAATTCAAAATAAATAAATTTCTTAAAAGGTAAAGCGTAACGTTTATCGCATTGCGTTAATTAAAAATTAAAAAGTACGCTAGGATCCGTCTTACTCCCTTTAGGAATTAATCTATTTTTTAAGTAATTATTTTTTCCATACCTTTCGATAGGTGGTTATTTTTTTCCTTTAAAAACTAATTAAAAAATATCCGGCTTTGGACGTATATTACTATCTTATCGTTAAAACGGAAATCTGCCGGGGTTTTACTAAAAAATACGTAATAATATTAAGAAAACCTATAAAAAAAACTTAAGTACGCTTTGTAACGGGTTCCTTATATATCCAACTTTTAACGCTTTCGCTTACTACCGTTTCGATCCAAATAAAAACCTTTACGATTTCCTCGTTTTAACTTACGCCTTAAAGTTTTTCCTTACGGTTAAAAATTATCCTTAATCTTTTTTTAATCAGGATCATCCTGATTAAAAAGGTTTACGGGTATCCCGTAAAAAGTCGGAAACGTTTTTCGATATAAGTTGTAAATAGGTTATGATTTAATAATTTAAAAAGTTAATTGTTATTTCCTAATAGCTAATTATACCGTTATTAATTTCGGCCTTCTTTACTATCTGGAACGTAATTGTCCAAATCCCTATAATAAGTGCCAGTATTATACATAAGTCGTTAACTTATACGATCGTCGTTTTCGTTTTTAGGACCTTATATCGCTATTTCTGGGTTATAATCTTTTGTTACCTTACGATTTATTCGTTTAACTTTTTCGTTAATTTCGAAACTTACTTTAATTTCTTGCGGTACTTTCGTTAAGTATTAATTAAAAACCTGTTATCGTATATTTTACCGGATTTAATTAGCTTAACGTATTACTTCCGTAAATTTTTTCCTAGGAAAAAGCTTATTTTTTTAATCGTTAAAAATATTAACTTTAAAACCTATTTTATAAAATCGTTATTGCTTTTTCGGAAAATATCGTACTTACGATTTTTGTAAGTATATGCCGTAAAGTCCTAATTATAAACTTATTTATTTTCGGTCGTTATCTTAAAGGTATTCGTTAAATAATTAATATAATCGATTTTTTCGTAAGTTTTTCCGGAAAATATAAATATAATTAAAAAACCGCTTAAAGTATTAATTCGTATTGTATAACGGATTTGTCGTTTCGAATACGAAATTATATCAGATTTTATTAATTTAATAAACCATGGAAATAATTAATTAAAATCGATATAATCCTATATATTAAAAACGTACGTTTTAACCTGGAACTCGCCCTTAAAACAGTCCCAATCCTTAGATCCGTTATAAATAACGAAAAACGTTAACGATACCGTTATTATTGCAATTAATAATATATACGAATAATTATTATTGATATACAGCCTATATCGTTTTAGCAACAGTTGATTAATTAATAATAACGCAAATTAAGCAAATAAAACTTTTAATTATTAGATATAAGGGACATTAATTATGTTATTATATTAGACTAAGTTACGTATATTTCTCGTACGCGTACAGCTTTTCTGTAACCTAGCAACGGAACATATATCTTCCGATCAAAAGGAGCCTTTCCGTATATGGGGTGCGTTTAGCACCCCCTGCTAGCTGACAACCACTGAGCCATTGGGCCGTTATAGTTATATATAAACAAGTAATTTTATAGGAGGTTAAAGCTTTAAAATTAACAGGTAAACGGATATTTTTAAGCAGTCGTAAAAAAAATACTACGGTCGTCGCTTTTAGTAATAAGAAATAAGTTTTAGTAAGGGAACGCCTTTTCTCCCGTATAAAGGGAATCCTGCAAAATTATTCTTTTGCCAGTTATTTTAACTAAATCTTAAATATCTTTTAATTTTTTTGGTATTTTTTTAAGTTTTAAATTAATAATAAACTATTCGAAATCTACCTTATTAAGTGGCTTTATAAGTCCGTTGGCAGGATTATTTTTGCTTTTTACGTATTAAAAGCTAATATTTCCTTTTCGGATTTCCTAACGTACGTAATAGTATTTAATTCGAATATGACGTTTTTTTCGCGTTATTTACGTTTTTTTTACCTATTTAACCGTACCTATATTGTCCTTTAAAATAGAAATAGAACTTTTAAATATAAATCTTAATTTTATTAAGAAGTTTTTAATCCTAGCTACCTTTATAATTATTATTTCTGCTTTTACGTATTCTGCTTCCGTAGTATATTTAGTAATAATACCTTGTAACTTTAAAATCCATAAAATAGACGTTCTAGCTATAAAGAATACATAGTCTGTCGTAGATTTTGCTAACTTATAATTATCTATAAAGTTTATATTTATTGTTCCGAATAACTTTAAGTTATTATATTTATAATATAGGTAATTTTTTCGTAATTTCCGGTACCGAAAATACATATTTAATATGCCGTTTAAATATTTCGACAATTTTTTAATATATTTCTAGTATTTAAGTAACGGGTTACCTATAAACCTTGCCTAAGTTAACGTTATAAACGCTATATCCGGTTTGCTAATATAACTTAAGAAATTGAATTTCCCTATTAAATTCATATATTTAAACGGTTTTTTTTTAACAGTTACGCCGTTATATCTTACAGCGTACTTTAAATAATCCTTAACAAATAATATAAATTCTTTTTTTATTTTATTTAAATTAATTAACTTTAATAACTTCTTAATATATTGTTATTAATCTAGTCTAATATCTCTTATTAATAAGAAACGGACAATTCGTATACCTAGGTACCAGTCCGTATTACTTAAGTCCTTAACTGGGACGTCCTTAGCAATCCTTTTAATAATATCCTTAAAACGCTATTTATTAAAACCGAAAAGCAGGAAATTATCTACGTATAAGACGATAACGTTTCTTATTTTAGGATTATAATATATCGCATCGTCCGAAATTAACTGACGGAAACCTTATTTTGCAAATATCTTTCTTACTTTCTCCTGCTAAACAGCTCTGGCCTGCTTTAAACCGTATAATAAATTTATCAGCTTAATAACCTTTTCAGGAAAAAACCCATATATCTCTTTATCCTTTAAATACGTATTAAAATACTTTTTTAATATCAGAAATTATTTTATGTAAATATTTTTCTTTAACTTACCGTTCAGGTACGTAATAATAAAGTTTATTTGGAATATATACCACCTTAAAAAGGCGGCTAACGCTATTAAAATCCTTTAATATATTACCCTTACGGTATTTATTACGGTTTCGTTATAATTAATTCCTTTTCGTTATATAAATCGTTTTACGTAGATACGTACCTTATACTTTTCCAGTTCCCCTATAAACGTATATTTTTTTCTTAATACCTATTTAGCATTAATAAGGTGCCTTTAAATAATTTTGCTAAAAAACGTAAACTTAAAAATTCCGCGTAAAAAGTTCTTTTTAATTTCTGTAAAAATAACCTTAAACTATATCTCTCGTTTTAAGCTTTTCATAATTTCCTTCAAAGATAGGCCGTTATCTATAGTAGTAAATAACCTGTAAATATCAATATTTAATATATTAATCACCTGTTCGTACTTATAAATATTCCGGATAACCTAATTAGCGTTTTTAAAGTTATTAAAACGGTTTTTATCGTTACTTAACGTCAATAAGTTAAAATAAAAGGTATATAAGCTACCTTCGTTTTCGCTTTTTTAAGTTAAAACTAACTTTAACTTTTAAATCAATTTTAAGACTTTATCTAAGGCTTTTAAGGTATATAATTTAAAAACAGTTTTTTTCGGGCATTCCTTTTTATACTTAACCTGCTTAATTTCTTAATCCATATCATCCTTTAAAACGATATTGTCGTCCTTGTTTTTTACTTTTACGCCTTATTTCTAACAATATTTCAAACGTTTCTATACGGGCTATAAAAATAATCTAATAATATCCTTAAAATTAAAAAATTTACCTAACTCTTTTAAATCTTCGTAAACAATAATATATAATATTATAAATAACCTACTACCCTTTAATAGCCATATCTTATAATTATATATCTCTTAATAACTTAATAGCATTCCTTTTACTTTACGAGCTACTAATTTTTTTAATTTAGTCCGATAATTTTTGTTAATCAAAACTATATACCTATTACCGAAAATTCGGAAATAACCATTATCAAGTTTATATAATTTATTCGGCTCGAATAAGTTTTTAAAGCATTCGATTAATATTATATCCTTTACTATAAATTAACCTATTTTGTTAACAATATATGTTATTACCTTTATTACGAAATTTTAAAAATATATAAAAATCTTTATTTACGCGGAAATCGTACGCGCCTTGTCCTGTAAAAACTATATACCTCGTTTTACAACTCCGTTTTAATATTAATTATATACGCTAAAAACTACCAGTTTAATACTTTCTATAGTACAGAAGTTTTTAATTATCGTTATACCGAACTTCCTGCCGCCGTTAAAATGCAAAATTTATATTTTCTTACGTTTATCCTTTTCGTCCGGCGGTAACGTTTCCAAACGTTTTACAACTTACGTAATATACGCGTATAAATTTTATTAAACCTTATCCTTACTTTTAAACGAATAATACTTTTTATAACGTAATAAATCGTTTATAAAAAAACTAAAATAACCTTTATTCTTAATACTAATAAACTTAACTAACCCTATATCGTACCAAATAATTTTTTTTATATACTTTTTTCGGTTTTAAAAATTTATAAATAGTATTTTTCGTATTTTCCCTTTATCATACGCCGTACAAAGGATATTTTTTATATCGTTAAAGTTTAAACTTATCCCCGTAAACCTTTTAATAATCCATATTAATCGTTCGGTATTAAGGTAATAAAGGCGGCAGTATTAAAAAATAATTTTTTTCATAACTTCGTCCGTTATTAAAACCTTCCCGTTTTTAAAAACGTTCGAAAATACGCGTTTTAAATTATCCATTAGGTTATCGCCGTCTTCCTCACCGGATACCTCCCCTAATATAAATCCCTATTAATAATTTTTATCGTTTGCTAAGTCCGGGGCCCTAATAATAAATTCCGGCTTTCCGTAAAGCTATAAAAAGAATCCTTTCCGAAAAATGTTAATCGTTAATAACTAAATTCCATCAAAACTTATTAAAACATTACGATTTAAATAACTTCCCTTTCTGTAAAATATCTCCCCGGAAAACACCTTTAAAAGGAAGTTATCAATATATAATATATACCTAATTATAATTTCGTTTTTTTCTTTATTAAGCCCTTTTAAAGGCTACTTAACAATACCAACAAAAATAACAACTACGGGTCCTCCACCTGTTATAATTTGGATTCCCCTAGACTTAATATCTATTATAATATTCTTCTCAAAATCGCTAATATTATTTGTAATATTAACGTTTGCTCTTAAATCCCAAAACAACTTATCTAAGTTATTCCCGCAAAAAAAATAAACGTATAAAAACATAACGCTTCCCATAATAATTCCTTCAAGGCGCTCGCCTACCTATAACTTAAGGCAATCAATCGCTTAAACTTTAAAACACTTAATCTTTAAAGGTCGCCGGGCTTCAAGGCGTTCAGCCACTAAAGCTTCCTAAGCTTCCTTTTAAATTATCTCATCGTACTACTACATAAAATCCTTAAACTATTATTTTTCAACGTAAGCGCTAAAAATCTTTCCGTTTAATCGGTACAAATCCTTTAAACCGTTAAAAATAAATTATTTTTCGTTCCTATTATTACTATAAACATTACGAAAATTATTACTTTAATTATTTTATTTATTATTACCCTAACGTTAACTACGTTTTTCTTTCTTTTCTTTGCCGTTTCTCTCCTTTTACGGCTTAAAACAATCTTTCGCTAAATATCCGTATTTATCACAGGTAAAACAAAATAACTTTCCGTTCTTATTCTATATGGGCCTGTTATCTTGAAAGTTGTTATTATTATTATTACCTTTTCCCTTACCTTTCTAAACGTTATAAAATTTCCCGTTTTTCTTTTTATTAATATAGTTATAAAATTCGTTATTAAAGTCGTCGATCAGCTACTAAAAAAAATAATTAATTTATCTAAATATTAATTAAATTATCTTGTATTAACTGCTAACGTAATTCTCCATAATAATAAAAAACATAATAATTTATTCCTTTAATCCGAACTTTATATTACAACCCTTAACCTTTCGCAACAACTTTTAAAACTTCGTAATAAACTATATAAAATTTCCTCTATCGTATATAATCTTACTAAACTTTTTCCAAAAGGACCTTTACTTAACCTTACCTATTATTACGTAAATCTTCCTAAAAATCCTTAATATTTTCGTTTTTTTCTTAATACTTATAACTAACTTTAAAAATACCCTTTTACAAATCTTAATAATAACTTTCGTAAAACGTAACTAATTAAGTTATTTCAACTTTATTCCGTTTTTATAACTAATCTTTTTAAAAGCAAATATTAAAACGTTACTTTAAAACTCCTAATTAACCCAACCTGCTAAATAGTTCTTTTTATTTAATAAGAAATTAAAACGCTTCCAACGCAACTTTATATTATCACTAAACTTTTTAAAATTTTTCTCTCTTTCCTTCAAACAAACGCCTAACTCGTTAAAGCTATTTAAACTACTAAAACTTAAGGAGTTACTAAAAATACTAAAAGAATTATTACGACGGCTTTTTCGTCTTCGGAAACCTTTAAATAAATCTAAAAATAACCCATCCGAATCATCGAGATCCCTACGTACCACACTTTCTTCTTTACGTAACTTCTTTTTTTCGCTCTTTTCCCTCTTCGGAAAATCAAGCTTTTTAATAAACCAGCTCCTTAACTACGTTTCGCCTTCTCTTAAGGGGTTAATCTCTTCTGCGTCACTTTCGACAGCGATAAAAACTTCCTACAAACCTTTTACCCCTTAGGTATCTCGTAAAGCGCTCCTATAAATACTTACATTTCGTAAACTTTATATCGCCTTTAATTAAAACAGTCCTTATTAAAATACGCTCCCGAACTAAAGCAAATTTAACAATCGCTTTACGATATTATTTATTCGTTTTATTATATCATCTCTTTTTTTTTATTAAAACTTTAAATTTTTAATTTTATCCTCGACCGACCTATATTTATATTCTCGTACCCTAACGTCCTCCTTAATCCCATTCAAGTTAATATCCAGGGACGTATAAAATTTATTTAATTTTAATTAAGGACATTGTTTTTATATAAGGATTTTATATCGGTTTTTTAACTATCGTTATTAAGGCAATAAGGCTTTTTCCGTAAAAATTTCGAAAACAAGTCTTTTTCCTACCGCCACGTCCATCGTAAGCTCTTATTCTTCCTTCTTACTGTAAAATTCTTCGTTTTAAAGGTCCTTTTAATCGAAAAAAAAAAATAAATCGCTATTCGTATATTTTCTGTCCCGTATAAAAACAAAACCTTTATCGGGTAAGCTGCTTTACTCAACTGCAAAAAACTGCCCTAAAATACGTTCCTATTATTCGTTTACCATCGTCAACCGCCTACTTTCTTTTAAGTTAACTAAGCAACTCTTTTTTAAATCTCGTACCCTCTCTATTAACTTAACCTGTAAATAACCATTCCGTTTAACGTACTACGGTTGCCAATTAATTAAAAGATGCTATTATGTCAGCAGTCATAATAATCAAATACAGAAATCTGGCAAAGTACGTATAGTTATTCTAAGAAAAACTGAAAAAGTCTGGGGGCAATCGCTTTTACATATACGTTTAACTATACAAAAGATGGTTCCTGGACAAAGGCTGTCCTAGGCAGCATCTGCAGCCTAAACGCACCAGCCGCGGGCACCTGAAAGCACCAATTGCCGATATAAAGTTATAAAAAAAATGTAATTTTTAGAAATAGTTAATTAGTTATTTATTAAAGGGAAATAGGTTATAGGGTATATATAGGTATATATTTATAAGTTTAACAAATATAGTTAATTATAGAAATATAACGTACGTTTTATTATATAAGGTAATTAATAATTTAAAACCGTTAGTAATAATATATACGTATTTACTTTAACCGGAAGGTTATTTAAAGCTTTAATTATTATAACGGCTAAGTTCGAGTTAAAGTTTAAATAATATAACCTTATTAACGTTTTTATTAACGTTAACTTATTTTACGAAATATATATAAAAACACCTTTAAGGTATTTTTAACGTAAGAAAACTTTCTTAATTAAAAAGATTTTATATAACTTAAGGGAATTGCTATTATTATAGTAAAAGAATTTTACCGGGACATTTAAAAAACTGAGATTTAACCCCGTTTCTTATAAACCTTATTATTTTATTTATTAAAGAGTATTTATTTTTTTTATAGACAATATCGTTATGGTATATCGTAAGGAAAATTAAGATTTCGTTAATTAATTAATCCAGTAGATTCGGAAATGGTATATCTTTATAGGGGGTAAGGACCTATAATAGTTCCTTAATATCGAAGTAATTAAAGATAGAGTTAAGAGAAAAATCTGGTTATTTTAATCCGATTTTATAAATAAGTTGGTTAATTTAGTTCTTTAAAAAAATCTGAATAATTTCCTAAAAACGTTAATAACGAACGTTAAGTTATTGCCGAATTTTAATCGAGCTTATCTAGGCTTTATTAACAAATATCAAAAAAAAATCGGTTTTATTTTATACGTAATAATTAATACGTAATCCGATATATCCTTTATAATATCCCGATTTACCCGTTTTAACCTAAACTTTAATAACGTATATTATAAAATTGCTAATCGAATTATATTATACCTAATCGGGACCAAAACGTTAACGTTATAGTTCGGAAACGAGGATTTGTTAAATACTTAAAATAATGTTTTTTTTTTACGGATAATACGATTAATCGAAAAAGTTTTTAAGTTTACGTTATAAAATTATTTAGAAAAATAATAAAATAACGGGCGAATAAATAAGATACAGTAATTACTTTTATAACCGAAACGAAATTGCTATTTTTTATATAAGTTATAAAAAAAGCTTATTTAGTTTTTGATTA
The DNA here is from genome assembly GCA_004155055.1 of Monosporascus sp. CRB-8-3. NCBI lineage: Eukaryota > Fungi > Ascomycota > Sordariomycetes > Xylariales > Monosporascus > Monosporascus sp. CRB-8-3. The sequence continues at coordinate 61,484 of QJNZ01000264.1, forward strand.
ATTAAAAAGCTGGAAGTTATTATAGATATTAAACCGTTAAATATATAGTACGATAATTAATAAATTATACGGCTTATTAATACCGACGTCGCCTTATTATAAACGAAATTACGATACGTAAATATATATAATTACTGGTTACGAAAAACCGTAAAAAAGGATTTAATTAAAATGGATTATACATTTATAAATGATATGCTGGTTAATAAATTAATTAAAGCCTTATTATGCGAACCGTTTAAATATTTTAGAAAGTAACTAGGACTGGTAGATATTACGGAAACCTTTAAACGGTAAAGGAATACCCTGCGAATAATTTCAGAGAAGGAATTGGCTAATTAAGAGGATTTAATCGCCGGAGGAAAGGTCGAATAAAAAGTTGTGGTTTTAAGAAGTGATAATACGTAACGATTAATGCCGTAAATGCTTTAAGGCGTTAAGGGGGTATATCAGCTAGTAGGGGGTATTAAACGTACCTTATATACGGAAAGGATCCTTTTAATCGGAAAATATATGTTCCGTTATTAGGTTATACAAAAGCTGTACGCGTACGAGAAACATACGCAGATAAGCGGAATACAACAACACAACTAATGTCCCCTATATCTGACAATAATCACTGTAATATCTTCGTATCTTACTATCATAACACCGATTATAAGTATATTAGAGGTAATGCTAACTGAATCATAACCCTATCCCTCCGTATGCGATGTCTTGCGGTACACAACGGTGGTGTCACCACTGCTGAAGGAGTTGCCAAGTGTAGCAGTAAGCAGCGTTAATATAAGCGCATCGAAAAATTAGCATATATATTATGCGGACCTTTAAGTTAGCACGCATCCATCCACCCTGGGTGGGTATTGTAGGCAGTTATCCTGCGTGGGTGGGTGAGCATTTATTTCTGTACATAAGTAGGGTAGGATATAATGACTGAATCAGGGGTCAGTGGTCACCAGTCCACTTGGAAACCATCGCCTTCAAAGCAACACACTGCGATCAGGGTTCAAGTCACTAGTCATCTCCATACCCGCGTATACGAGAGGAAACACGGCAAAGAAGGAACTCCAGAGGAAACCTGACAATTAACAATGAAGCGACGTTGTCGCTTTGTGATGCAGTGCGGCCATCTATCTTCTAGGGCGTTCCGGCACCCTGGGTTTCATATCAGGAGGGTGATTATAGATCATTGGTGGAGACGCATTAACACCTTAGTTCAGGGCGCCTGCGGTTGACAGGGGCACAGCGTTACAGTACAGCCGAAATCACCGGCCCGTCTCACGATAGAGACCCGATTCTACGAGGCTTTCTTCCAGAATCATTAATTCCGCAGCAATAGCATAGTTGAAGTGGCTTAGAGAAAGCTACCAGATGCCTCCGCGACTCTAATTGAATCTTCCTCTCGTTTGGCAATCCTAAGGAATTGCCAAGGATTCGGCTCAATTGGTCTTGTGGCCCACAGGGACTTCGGAAGCGCCCTCAGATTCGATGGGGTCTGGGCAAACGGCCAATGATATACGCTGACCCCGAAATACATGAGACTGTGCGGCTCCGCGTCAGAAAACCAATTCGGAAGCGCACCAAGCGTGTCTCGCCTCACTGCTTTGCGCTGAACGAGGTATGAATTGATTGGACGAGGTACTAGCAAACTTCGACAGCCCGACTTGACATTAGCGGTCATTGTGAGCAAAGAGCACGATGCCTCTCCGCCGCAACCTCAGTCGTTAAGGATTGGCTACCCCGGCTCGCAACGATGCCGAGCTATAGCTGCATCATGTATAAAGACTCACTGACGATCAGTGCCTCTGGGAGTTGGACTTGGCAGCACCGCGCTCCTTCTCTCGAAACAGAGTCAGGTAAAAGGCCCTCGTTCCCTACTCAGACAGCATTCGTTTTTTCTAGTGTCTATCAAGAATGAAGATAAAACACATCCTCGTCGTTATAAGTCTTGTGCCTTTAGGCATTGCCGATTCTACTAGTCCTCAGTCCTGGTGTGGCATCGGAGCGCCTTCTGAACAAACATCCAAGGACCTAGACTCATTACGGGCGTTTGAAATAGCCTCGCGGCCTTCAGTATGGATTCAGCAACAGACCATCAACATCCCCATCCACCTGCATGGTGTCCTCGATCCCGATGCCGATTCAGAGTCTATAACCGCCGAGAGTCTGAGAGCTCAGTTCGACGTGATGAACCGAGCTTATGGACCCTACGGCATACAGTTCACATTGCTAACCTTGGACCGGGTCACGGATAGTAGACTCGCTAATTTCAACACTTCGTTCTTCAGAGATCCGGAGGCGGATCAGTATCGCTTGAGCTACCTGAAAACGACCCGCAAGGGTGGGTACGACGAGCTGAACATCTGGCTCTACACCAGCATGGGGGACGGGCTAAACGGCGTCTGCACCTTGCCGCAAGCAAACTACCCAGTCGAGGAGTTGTGGCGGGACGGGTGCCACATCGCTGCGGGCACAATGCCGGGCGGCGACAGGAACCGCTACAACGTCGGCTTCACCGCCGTGCACGAGACCGGGCACTGGCTCGGCCTGCTCCATCCCTGGGGCGACGGCGACTGCGACGGAGCCGGCGACAGGGTCGACGACACGCCGCCCCAGTCCGCGCCCGTCTTCGGCTGCCCCGCGACTCCACAGAACTCGTGTCCGGGTCGGAGGGGCGTCGACAACGCTGATAACTACATGGACTACGCTGATGACACCTGCTACGACGGCCAAAAGTTCACCGAGGGCCAACAGATCCGTATGCATAGCAGTTACACTCAACTGCGGTCTGTACGCCATTGATTTTCTCGGAAATCTTGACCTTTCGGCGCGACAGGAGAATAATAGATTTTATAGGATCGGCGCGTATGGATTATTATCAGCATTAAGGGTTTGCATAGCGTAGGGGAGGGTTCCAGGCATACTCACTGGCGTTTCGTGCTCTTAGTGTAGCATGTGCGGGCATTTGTTAAGCATATTATCTCATTGCATGCATCCCTGGAGTTGTTGGGATAGGGGTTAAGAGTAGGGGAAACTAGACGGCCAACACCTTTGTGTATCTTTTTTATGTAGCTCCCATGCTATTTGTAGAGTTGGGATGTAACAGTTATTTTACCTATCCTTGACAGGAGTATGTGAGTACCCTTGAAATGTGGTCTGTAGCGAGGAGAAACTTCCTAATATACTGAGCAACTGCATCAGCCGTCGCCACCTTCCCAACACCTTGTTCGCCATACAGTAATATCAAGGCTATCCTCCCTTATCCAGGACGAAATCCTGCATTTGTATCCCCCTCTTTACTGTCGTCTCTACCATTTTCTGGATTTAAAGTTTTCTCGAATGAGAGCTAATTGCTGCCTGGATCACGCTCCTATGCTCCCCTGACAGCTGCAATTGTCGAGATGCACATTACTGAACTGGGACAACACTTAGATGATAACAATAAATTCGGAATAGATTTCTGTGCCGCGTGGCATAGACAACAGCCCTGGGATGCAACAACTCCAAATCATCTCCATTGGACGGGGTGGCAGGCCCGGCTACTTTCCTCGTGGTAGGGGATCTTTCTCGTGAAGCAGGTGCGCCTTCAGAACGTTGCGGCCATCATGGGTAACAACAGACTCGCAACATTTTAAGAGCTGATTGGAGTGGTTTTGGGTCCGACCATGAGGCGATGCCATACGGGCCGTCGGTGGTTTTGCTATTACTCGGTCGATAACCCGAAAGCTCACCGTCCGACGTCCGTGACATGAGGCTTATAGCTACCGACGGCATAGATTCTCGGAAGTCAAACATGGCATCGCCCCCATAAATTCAGTTCGCATCTGTATCGGCTTTGCCCCATAAGTCTCTGGGTTCCTGATAGGGACACCTGCGGCGTCTTTCACAAAGGTCAAACCATTATAATGTTAGACTGCGTGAGACTGCGATACCCAGTCAACCTTGGTAAGACCTTCTACCCACCGGGGACAAGACATATCTTCAAGAAAGGCCCACCAGAATAAACCCTCGCGACGCTACAAGCCGCTTACACCACGCCCGCTGCGTCTGAGCTTTCAGCCGGGACGGATGGAATTGATTCGCGCCTTGCCGCTAGGAGGCAATTCAGAGCCAGATCATGCGAGGAAATAACCCCACATCTACACCTGGGCCGTAACGACATTCGGCCTGGCGACGTTTTCACCAGGACGATCGATCACGAACACCATCCAGATCAACGTCGACTCACAAAATCCGGTATAGAGGCGCTTGCCAGCCACCAACAACCTATCGACATCACCCTTCGTAGACGCCTTTCGGCCCCCTCGCTATGAGTAGGCATGGCAGGCAACAAAAGGGATCGTCAGAGCTCTACGTTGCCCTGCCGGCAAGGTTAAGCTGCGTCGCATTGGTGCATAACCTACGCACTAACCGCGTCGTTGGCGTTGTCATGAGGCCCCCTATTCCCCCGACAATACCGATTCGATGCCGACTGAAATTCTTGGATTCGTTGGTAAGCGCTTTCTTCCTCGTTTGGTTGGTTGCATTGCCAAAGAAATAGCGACTCATAGCCGTATAAACCTTCTACGCGGCGTGTGATTTGCCGGCGGGTTCATTTGCTCACATAAATGTCCTCGACTTTTATCTTAATCTACCTTATTCATTCCAATGGAGGTCATGACTTGGAACGCGCTCATCTTTATCTCCTTAGGTTTCCCATCTACACACTCAATAGAATAACTCGAGGTGGAACATTCCAATGCAGGCCAAGCCGCGAAGACCTGACTGCCATTGTTCGAGAAACCCCGCGCATGCATGCACCCCCACTCTCATATACCAAAAAGGATATACTAATAATTGTGTAGAGCGACAACATGGGGCGTATATTCAGCCGTCTTTGGCAGGCCTTTAGTCCGTCCCAAGTCGAAAAGCGCAGTGATGCTATCAGATTCGGCGTCTTGGGAGCTGCGGGCATAGCGTGAGCCCCCTGGAGATACCGTACGGTTGTCTTGCATTCTGACAACGGGCAGCCCCATGGCCTTGATCATCCCGGCCAAGTCGCATCCCGAAGTCGTCGTACAGGCTGTGGCTGCTCGTAATCGCGAGAGGGCGGAGGAATTCGCAAAGTCGCGCGGCATCCCGGAAGTCAAGAACTCATGCGAGGGTAAGCTTGTCCGGGAGTCTGAGGTCGGCATTGACAATAAGCAATGAATATCTTGGCTCACCTGCATTAGAAATACTCGGCGACCCCAACATCGACGCTGTTCTCGTGCCACTGCCCAACGGCCTGCATTTCGAGTGGGCCGTTCGCGCCCTCCGCGCTGGCAAACATGTCCTTCTCGAAAAGCCGTCCGTGTCCAACTCGGAAGAGGCTGAGATTCTCTTCAACCTGCCAGAACTGCCTCAGCCCAACGCCCCCGTTCTCCTGGAGGCCCGCCACAACCGCTTCCACCCCTCCTGGGTCTTCTTCCAGTCCCTGATCGACCCCGCCGACGTTATCCACGTTGACACCGATTCCATGATCCCCTGGTGGGCACCTCTAAGAACGGCATCCACTTCGACTACAAAATCGCAGACGATTCCATGATGTCCATGGGCTGCTACAGCTCTGCCGTGATGCGCCTGGCCTTCGGAGCCGAGTCCCTCGAGTGTCTCGAGGGCACCACCAACCATTACACCGACGGCATCCACGACAAGTGCGACCGGGACTCCAAGGCTAAGTTCCGCTTCCCTAATGGTGGCATCGGCGAGGCCACGAGTACGTTGCGAGGTCCTACGGCCTGGAATCCTTCGCACGTGCACGTGAAGACCGAGCAAGTCCGAATCCCGGACAAGACGCTTCCCGGCTCCCAGGAGAAGCTGCGCGTCCGCGAGGTGACGCTGCGCGGGTACATCCAGGCCATTGCCTGGCACCGCATCGAGGTTAGGGATTCATTCGAGATCCGCAGCAAGGAGGATGGTGGGACGATCAAGAAGTGGCGGGAGAGCAAATCCCACAAGCCTTACTGCTTCAAGGAAGCCGACAACGAATTCGCCGGCTTAACCCGGTGAGGACTGGTGGATGTCGTATCGCTACCAGCTGGAAAGAGTTTGTAAATCGGGACAAGGGCCGTAAGACGAAGTTTTGGGTCAGCCACGAGGACTCGATTAACAACATGAAGATGCTTGACATGGCTTATGAGAAGAGCGGCCTGGGACCGAGACCTTCAAGTACATATAAGGCCAACAGGCTGCGGTAAGGAGTGAGTTAAATACCACGAACAAACTCTGATTCGCCCCGAAGAAGCGTATGATCCTGGGTTTAATTACTCCGTTTCAAAGTAAATTGCCGGTCTTCTTCCTGACTGATTCCCGTTCAAGGAAGCGGCTCACATTCATATAACGGGTACCGCCGTGATAGCCAACGAGGACACTGGGCGAATAGGCGAGCCCCTCATATTGCCTAAGCTGTGCTTTTTGCTCTTAAAACTGTTTTTAGACCTTCCTTGCGCTAGGCCAGATTAGCTATAAAATCGCGGTTGGATCGATCCAATACGTGTAGGGAAGAGAATATTCGGCTAATTCGAAGTGGTGGTCCAGGTGCCGGTTGCATCTTCTGTTCCTGGCATGACCATGACCCCTGTGTTTGTTATCTAAGGGCGGTGTATAGCGGCAGAACGCCAAACCCCTAAATACTGCCCCTCGGCCCCTCTGCCCCGCTACGGGAAAGGGTGCGGGGGGGGGGGGGGGGATCGCAGATGGTGGGCAGCTGCAAAGGCAGTGAGTGAGTGAGTCACACTGCTCATGTTTGTGAATCATTCTTTTTAATTACCGACCTGAAGGGCCCTCTACTTTGAAGTCGGGTAGGTCAATTGCAGCCAAACACTTTCCATACTTGCATCTGTGACCCCACCCATTTCCGGCCGCTCTCGGGAGGCGCAGCGAACCGGTGGGCATTACTTATCACCCAAGCAAAGCAGCTTGGGTCATTCCGCACCCCCTTGATCTCTTGAATCACTCTTGTCCCCAGTCTCCACGATGGCCGTCATATACATTGACGAAGTTCAGGGCTCGGACGCGCCCGGCACTTCCGGCACTGAATCGTCGCCCTTTAAGAGCCTGAGCGAAGCATTTCTCGCACTCGGTTCCGACAACGAGTACAGAGTAAAGAAGAAGGACGATGAAGAGTACAAGCCCGCCGCCAAGTCTGCTTTAAAAAAGGCTGCTGCCTACGTCGAAGCACAGCAGAAAAAGCGTATCGCTGCCGCCAAACGAGCCGAAAAGGAAAGCCAGGAAGAGGCCGCGCGAGAGGCAGCTTTAGAAGAAGCCAAGAAAATCCCGCTCGTCGAAGATCCCGCGCTTCCCAAGGCGACTCTCGTCAGCATTACCGAAACTGACCCTAATGTCGTCGGACAGCTTCGGAAAAGCCAGGATGAGCCAAAGGAAGGTGTGCGGCGCGTACGCGTCCAGGGCCGCGTCCACCGTGTCGCTAAGCAGGGAGGCCTCATTTTCGTCACACTTCGCCGCGGATTGGGCTTCATGCAGTGCCTGCTTTCTGGCACGCTTTCGAAGACGTACGATGCTCTAACGCTAACGCGGGAGACGTCGATGGAACTTTTTGGGGAGCTCTGGGAAGTTCCGGCTGGTGCCCGCGCTCCTCTCGATCGCGAGCTGCGCGCCGACTTCTTCCGAATCATCGCCAAAGCCCCTGGAGGGCTCGATGCCTACACTAACCGGGTACCCATTGACGGCGACACGCAGACGCTACTCGACTTACGTCACCTCACCCTCCGCCACGATAAGCCCAGCGCCATCTTGTTCGTCCGCGATATTCTCGAGTCCGCTTTTCATAAGGCCTACAAAGAAATGAAATGTACGAAAGTCAGTCCGCCCGCCCTGGTGCAGACACAGGTCGAGGGCGGAGCGACACTGTTCAAATTCGACTATTACGGAGAGACGGCCTATCTCACACAGTCAAGCCAATTGTACCTCGAGACCGTTCTTCCGTCCCTTGGCGACGTCTATTGTATCGAGAAATCCTTCCGTGCCGAAAAGTCCCTTACGCGACGCCATGTAAGTTGGAACCAATCCATAGTACCATGCCGACCCGAGTATCTGACCGGATGTAGCTGTCTGAATATACCCATATCGAAGCTGAGCTTGACTTCATCACATTCGAGGACCTCTTGGACCACCTCGAGCGCCTTATCTGTCGGGTAATGGAGATAGTCCTGGAAAACCCCGTCGCCGCCAAGGCGATACAACAGTATAACCCCGAATTCAAGAAGCCCACTCAGCCCTTCAAGAGAATGAGGTATACCGAGGCAATCGAGTGGCTGAACAAGCAGGACCCTCCGATCTTGAACGAGGAGGGTAACCCTCACGTCTTTGGTGATGATATGTCCGTCTCAGCTCCAGTCCCAGATCCGTGTCTACTAGCTGACCCGCACGTGCAGCGCTGAAGCCGCCGAACGGAAGATGACGGACGATATCGGCTGCATTATTATGCTCACGCATTTCCCTGCCGAGATCAAGTCCTTCTATATGCAAAGAGCCGCAGATGATTCGCGTGTCACTGAGTCTGTTGATGTCCTCGTCCCGGGTGTCGGCGAGGTCGTCGGAGGAAGTATGAGAACCTGGGACCATGAGGAGCTCTTGAACGCGTATAAGCGCGAAGGCATCGACCCGAGCGCCTACTATTGGTACACGGACCAGAGGAAATACGGATCGACTCCGCATGGCGGCTATGGGATCGGGGCAGAAAGGTAATTATCATATCCACTTTGTCCCCTGAAGGTACTCGACTGACTTCAAAGTAAAGGCTTCTAGCTTGGCTGATGAAACTGCACACCGTGCGAGACGCATGCTTGTACCCGCGTTTCATGGGCCGGTGCACACCTTGAGGAAAGGGTCAGGGCCTTGGCTAAGGAGGAGAGCAGTGCCTGTTGGGACAGGGGCGTTCGAGAAGCGGAAATACGGGGATGAAGGGGACACAAGATTCAGCGCCCTATGCAATTAGTAGCTTGCGATGGATATTACATCTATCGCCCCGTCTACATTAGATAGAATACTAGAATAGCGAGAAAGTCTTTAGCAAAGACACAGCCGGCGCCCAAATCACTTCTTCCCCTTCCTTCTTATGACTTATTACTTAGAGGGGCGATGCTCGGTGTCATACACCGAGAAGGATTCGCTGCCTGAGCAATTAAGATGTAAATATGACGAGCGTGTGGCATTCCTCGAATGGCGAAGGAAGTAGGAAAATGCAGTGAACTGGGACAGGAGGCATATTCTTGTGGTGCTGCATCAAGCCAGCATCAGCAGTCCTTCCGAGAGCCACACTAGCTAGGAGGCGACTGAGCTAAGTCTACACAATACTCATCAGGCCGAAGGACAAGAGAAACTTACGTCCATCAGTATTTTCCGCCCATGATATTGTGGCCTCAATGTGAGCGAACGAATATTGACGAGGTCCGAGACGGCAAGCCCGTCATCGCGCACCAAAACACCCCGCAGACCGGCGTCAGAGGCACACGAACCACCTTACGACAGCGAGGAGAATTTCGTTTGGACGACTATGGCGGGCCCAACCGGCTTCGGGTATGAAAGGGTAAGGGTCGCAGTCTGGGATAATACTGGAAACTCCGGTGCGGGTGGTGGCGTGCGGGCCCGGGAGGGAAGCCATCGAAGGGAATCGGAAACCGTCGAGTCGCGACCCAGCGCCAAACCCCCCTCCCCATGACCATCCGTTTCCAAAAGGTTCAGAACAGCCTAGTCGAGAAGACAAGCGAGCTGCCGGAATCGACAAAGGTCGTCAAGAGCCTCTCGGCGTCGGAAGGCCCATGTCGCGATGGGGCGGAAGACTTATCAGATCGACCTATCTTCGAAGATAGTGTAATAGGACTCGATCCCGAGGCGCTAGGGACCTCAGAGCATGCTGATGAAGGATGAGTGGGTGCGCGTAGTCACCGAAGAGCCTTCCAAATCTTGTTGCGGGACATATTTGGCTACCGTACGATCCTCACCAGACATGGCAGCAGGCACCCCCCTACGGGCCAGCAATATTTCGGAGGACATCGCAGGACATACTTGCGACATCTTGATACATATAGGTCTTCCATTGGAAATTTACAAGAAAGACGTAGTCCAGGTCTATTGGAGAGCATTTATTGGGTGACCAGCGTAGTACCCCTTAATGCTGTTGCTACTCGGCAGCCTCCCCTGCGACAATCATAATTCACGAGACTATCCCCACGTATCCTGGAAGTGGATACGAGCAACCTTTGATTCTGGATTTTTCACAAGCGCCATATTCTTCAATCAATGCATCACTATCTGTCGCTCCCTTGTCGCCCAGCTGCTGTCGAGGACCAAGTTAGACAAACCTGATATGTCCCCTGATGGTGGTGCCGTTACAATTAAAAGGTACCACCATAACTGGAATCCCCACACTCTTCAGCCTCCTCATCCTCGCTGCTGTAATCACAGCCATAATACGGGCCGCGGCCAAGCATGCTGCTCGTCAGGTAATGCATGTCTTTGGCTTTAGCAAGGGCGTCGACCCGGGACTCCGCTTCCTCAGAGTCAATGAGGATGGCCTTGCCCTCGTTAACGAGGAGGTTGTCCGGATGGGGAGTACCGTGGGCCAAGCCCTGCTCGTGCAACCGTTGGAGAGCCCCGAAGCACGCGCCGAGGTCGGAGACATCCGCGGGCCCGGCGCCCCCTATTAACTCGAGAAAGGACCCGACGACGCGTCCCGCCTCCGTCACGTGTCCGAGGAACCGTGGCGCGATGCCCTTGTGATCGAGGACCTTGTACGCCCGCGTCTCCTTCTCCATGCAGTATAGTTTCCCGGGGAATTCGACTATCTTCGTGAACACCGGCTGCTTGAGCGAGGGGTGCGTGACCAGCCGCAGGTTCTCCTCTCCGTCCGAGCAGTACTTCTTCTTATGGTGGGTCTTTAGATTCTTGGTGACGGATGTCAGATCAGAGTAATCGATCCTCGTCGGGTGTCAGGCACTGCTTAACTCGGGGAGAGGCGACAGCTCTGTGTTCATGAATCCGGGTCGTCCGCTCGGGGACTCTTACCGATTCGACTGAGATTCCAGTCTCCAAGGGGGAAAGGGGCAGTGCAGCGGGGAGCCCTTCCTCAGACTTCCACTCCTTTGGGAGAAGTTCGGGGTTGACTAGTACGTATTATGGACTTCCCGTCAACTAAGAACGATACCTGATGGGCGTGTCTCTGAAGTTTCCGTCGTAGATGGCCAACAGCACGAAATTGGTGGTTGTCATGGTGGTACATTGAGCCTGGGTCTTTCGCTTCAGGAGATGGTAATGTATGGGAAATGGTTCAGTAGGAGGTTAAGGCCAGTAACGTCATGATAGGTTTGCTGTTTTGTGATGTAATATGTTCGGGTTTTCCTTCCCTATATCAAGGCTGGTAATGGCCCCCATACTATACCTAGCGTTAACAAATCAGCTTCCCACAGGCAGACCTGCTGGGCAGTAACGATATCTGTCACTGCTAAACCGCTTTTTAATCCCTTGAACAAAGGCAATTGCGAGGAGCTTGCTACGCCATTATGTCAAAGAATGGAGCTAGAGGCTACTAACGAATGCTTTGTTGGTGTTCCAGCAGTTAACAGTTCCCATGCGACGTGACTAGACTATGGGCAAGAGTCTAATTGTGAGGCTCACCTCGGTGCAAACTGGTTTCATTATATTCTCTTAATTCTCCAGTTCACTGGGATATCACATGAAACCCACAGTTATTTGATGTCAATAGCGATATGCAGACAACCCAAGGTAGGGCAGAAGGCAGCTACATGAGCACGGTTTTGACTTCATATTCCAGTGTTAGATTTCTAGTCTACACTAGCGACACAACGAATGGTCTTGGAGCTGGTTGATGTATAAATATTTACACGGTAGAGCCCTTAAGCCCCCAGGCTTTTCTCTATTCAACTGGGAACTTCTCCGCGTTCATGATAAAGTTGGGCCTTCAGCTCTTCGTTACTGATGGAATAAATTAAACACGATATCAGAAGCGGTCAGTTACCAGACTCGCAGCAAGCTTGACAGGTCCATTAGCAAACAGACGATTCAGATCCGGGATTTCGCTTACGATCCTGCACAATAACCCCTCAAATGTTCTTCAACGGACCTGTCAGACCTAGCTGAAGTCGATCAAACAGCTGAACCTCAGCTTCGTTTGATCAACAAACTAGGGAGGATTGATTTATGCATTACGCGTACAGGTTTCTCTCAGTTAAGGGTAGCACTGAACGCTCCCCGTGACATCTGTTCGGCGGTGACGCCCTGTGCCTTCCGGAGCCTCATATGGCTTCGGAATCGCTCCACGAGCTTCTGCACGGGCGGTAACTCGGAGGGATCTTTGCCCTCAAACATAGCTTCCTTTACCGTAACCATCTGGGTAACAAAGAAATCGGGTAAAAAAGCGTTTATAGCCTTCAGGAAATCAAGGTAGCCGTGATATCCTGCGACGGCTAGGATCTGAAGCTCCTCGGCTTTAATATACGCTCTCCAATAATTGGAAAGCCATATATCCATCTGGATCCTGTTAGTCCTTAACGCTTGCTTATATCGAACGTCGACCTCGTAAATCCGAACGCTATTGCTAAGCTTAAACTCGTTCTTTAAGGTAATTAACCTTCCTCGAAACGTAACCTTCTTCCAGTACACCCAATAATAATCAGGGTGAACGGACTGGTTAAGGAACGTGCTGACTTCGGCGAGCGCCTTTTCCTGGGCGATATAAAAGGTCTGCTTCCTGTCATAAAACTTCAGGGCCCTCTCATACTTCGAGTAGTTGGCCGCATCAAGAGCTAACTCATCAGTTACTCCACTTTAAAAATGCTAGGGCTCAGGAAAAACCGGCATTAGCAACAGAGGTGGCACTTGGGCTGCGTTAAGGTTAATATATGTCCACAGCAAGCCAGCCTTCGTACTAACGTGGAATTCGAAGGTGTCATACTCCCTAGGGGTCCCCTTCTTAAGGAGATACCTGGGGGTTTGCCCTGAAGAGTAGCTATCAGGGTCTGTTGATGGGGAAGGAATCATGGCTTCAGTCGTGATGCAGGAAAGACAGATGGGCTGGAGCTAGCAAATAACGGCTTAGCAGGGGAAGTCCTCAGTAGGTGACAGCAGTAGGTCACAGAGGTGCTGCAGAAGCGACGACGAGGTTGCGTATAGCCTCAAAGAGCGACGTATATATCAAAGCACAGCTAAAAGAAGGGCGGACCGGGCTCATAACTATGAGACCCTGACATCACACACTGAAGCATATACGGCTGAAGGAAGTTAATTTATCAGGTTGACCTCTAGAAGGTCCTAGATAAAAAGTGAGGGTAGCTAAACCTCTTTAAATACACATAAAAACAGTTACAACTGAGAGAAACCTGTACGCGTAATGCATAAATCAATCCTCCCTAGGTTGTTGATCAAACGAAGCTGAGGTTCAGCTGTTTGATCGACTTCAGCTAGGGTTTGCAATGGGTACCCAATGGGTACCCATTCACTACCCACAACGTAAATTAAGCCGTCATAAAAGCTTAAAATTTGCTGTTACCTAGGTATAATTATTCTAAAAGCGATTCCGTATTGTTTACAGGTCTTCATTACTTATTTATGATTGAAAATATCATCCGTGGGTACTGGTGGGTAGAGTGGGTGGGTGGTTAGTGCAAACCCTAACTTCAGCTAGGTCTGACAGGACCATATACCTACGGTGTACAAATCGGGTCCACTTAGTTTCCGAACACCTTAAAATATTACGAAAAATATTTATAAAACCACAACGCTTTAATAAAAGTAAATATAAAAATAAACCAATCTATATTAATATCAGCGGTTATAAATTAAATTATTAAATTAAGATTTTTTTTAAATACTTCTATATAAAATTATATTTAAATATAAAATATTTATATATGAAAGGAAAATATAAAAAAGTAATAATGTTACCTTAAATAAAATTCAATGTTATATAAAACTTAAAAGTTTCGTTTTAATTAAAGGTTATTTAATATTTTTAATAATTATTTAAAATCCGAATATAAAATAACGTACTTTAATGAATATTAGTTATAACTTATCGAAACCTTTATAAAACATTATAAAATTTAAAATATAATTTATAAGATTATAAAGTATTATCTAATAAAGTTATACGGTTATAACTTTAAAAATAAGAAAGTTTTATATTTTTACATATAATTTTAAAATATATAATTAAAACTTATATTATACGATTAAAATAAAAATATTAATAAATATATTAATCTCTTTTATCATATAATCGAATACGGATATAAATTTTCTTATTATACGTTTATATAAATAATAATTATATACTGTCTTTTATAGTAAATAAAGATAAACTTTAATGAATTTTTAAAATTTTTATAAGTATTATTTTATTACTAATTTTTCGTTTTTCGTTTAATTATATATATAATTATTTATCTTAATTTTTACTAATATATATAACTTATAAGTGTTGTATTTTGGATTTTTAAATATCTTAATGTAATAAAATTTGCTGTTCGGAAACTAAGTGGACCCGATTTGTACCTAAGTCTTCTTAGACTGTGGGTCGCGTCAAAAGGTGTAGGTAATAATGATAGTGCCGCAAAAGCGACGCCGCTATTGCATTGCTAGCAATAGCGTTATATATGGTCAAATATAACCGCGGTAGACAGGCATCCCGCTGCAGGCAACGGAGCCCAGGTGGCTATTTAGTACGATAGCCCCGTTACAAACACAAAGGATATACGTACCTACAATCAACTCCTCAGCGAGGCCGAGACGTTAGCTGGAGCGCTCAGGGAAGGCGTCAAGAAAGGTGGTGTGGTGATGTTGTAGAGTAAGTAGACATTTGAGTCTATAATACAACAACGGCGAGTATCTGACTTATTCGAACCCTAGTGCCAATGATCCCCGCGGCCTTGATCGGCATGCTGGCTGTTAACCATCTCGGAGCCGTCCACTCCGTCGTATATGGAGGCTTTGCACCAAATGCTCTGTCTCAGCGCATTGACGCTTGCAAGCCAGTAATTCTCCTCACTGCCTACTGTGGCCTCGTTGGGAACAGGCCGCCCATCGTACATCAACCACTGGTAGAGGAGGAGGTTGCTCTGTCTTCCCACAAGCCAGGGCTCACCGTGATCTGGCAGCGAGAGCATTTGCGCTGGGGTAGAAAGAGTTGGTGGAGTGTGCTGTGGTAGGGTTTGCACTAACCACCCACCCACGCTACCCACCAGTACCCACGGATGATATTTTCAATCATAAATAAGTAATGAAGACCTGTAAACAATACGGAATCGCTTTTAGAATAATTATATCTAGGTAACAGCAAATGTTAAGCTTTTATGACGGCTTAATTTACGTTGTGGGTAGTGAATGGGTACCCATTGGGTACCCATTGCAAACCCTATGCTGTGGCGGTGGCTACAAGGACCTCTTCTTGGTAGCACAACGACCAGTGCCAACCGGTTGTCATAGCAGGAGTTTATGGGCAGTGCAAAGGCTCGAGGCATCAAAGCCGATTGCGTACCAGCAAAGAGCGAAGATACCATCTATATTATGCATACATCTTGTACGACTGGACCCCCCAAAGGCGTGCTGCGCGACGCAGGTGGCCACGTGGTAGGATTAAATCCGTCGATCAGCTACGCCTTCAATATCCACCTCCCAGGGGACGTGTCCTTCACAGCTTCAGATATCGGCCGGGTAGTGGGACATTCTTATATCCTCTACGCACCATTGCTCGCTGGGGCTTCGACTGTCCTGTACGAAGGCAAGCCCGTGGGAACCTCCGATGCGTCCGCGTTCTGGCGTTTGGTCGAGGTTTACAAGGAATACAGTATTTACCGCGCCAACGGCACTTCGAGCCAGCAAACAGGAAGATCCTAATAACGACTTCTCCAAGATTGGCGAGCGCGGAGGCTTACGACCACTCAAAACTCTGTTCCTTGCTGGCGAGCGCTCAGACCCCAGCCCGATATCCATGTACCAAGAAGTCCTCGATAAATATGGCGCTCCTTCTTTCCATGTCACTGACAACTGGTGGTCAATAGAGGTAGGATCGCAATAACGAGCCGAGCGCTCGCGCCGTATGCCGGACAGGACCGCAAGACTGGCGTACGAAACCATACTCCGCTGCAAATCAAACCCGGAAGTGCTAGGAAGCCGATGCCGTGATTCGACATTCGTGTCGTGGATGAGCAGGGCCAAGAAGTACAACGTGGGCGCACGCTGTGGAAAAACGAGGAAAGCTTTTATGAAGGCTATCTGAAGATATTTGATCGGAAGTTTTTGGATACTGGAATGCAGGGTGGTTGGATGAGGAGAGCTATGTGTATGTGATAAGTAGAAACTACGATGGGCTGAACGTTAGCGCTTATCGACTATCAAAGTGGTACGCCTTCAGAGAAAACCCAAATATTTTCCCCGAGACGCTGACTAGATCTTTAGGGCCGTCGAGCAAGCCATCCCATCCCATCCACCTGTCGTAGCATCCTGCATAGTCGGTATCCCCGACAAACTCAAGGGCCGGCTCCCATTCGTATTCGTCACCCTCTCCGTCGCGGACTCCGCTGTGCCAGACACCAGGATTTTGTTCGAGATCCATTCGGCTTTGTGCAAGCAAGTTGGCGCATTTGCACCGTTGGGAAGCATTGTCCAAGGCAAAGGTATCATTCCCAAGACTAGATCGGGCAAGACGTTGCGACATGTACTCCGAGAATTGGTGAAGAATGGTAACCATGGAGAATTTACGAAGGAGGTTTCGGTGCCTATATTTCCATACCTGACTCCTGATCAAAAATCCATGCCCTGCGGTGTCATTCAACTCGGTATCGACAGGCCGAGCTATGCGTTGGATGTGCCGTTGGCTTCTGCCGTCCCATTCGTAGTTGTCGGCATCGGTACTGGGCCTCCTGGAGAATTTGCGTTTGCCGCAGTCAAGACCTCGACGCCTGTTTCTGTGACAAGCAAGGTGTGTTCTAGATGTATGTTAGCATTAGGCCATAAACACGAAATGTTCTTTGTACGCACCAAATTGAGCAGTCCGTTTTCCATCAGCAGTTACATTTGTCCAGTTATCCGGCCAATAAACTTCCCGAGGCTTTCCCAGCGCAAGGATGGGCTCAATTGTGAAGGTCATTCCGGCTTTGCATACTCCGACGGCCTTATTCTTGGCATAATGAGGTATCCACGGTGGGGGATGGAATTCAGTGTTGATACCATGGCCACCCCAGGTCGCGACAACAGTACAATCCCTGGACTGTGCATGCTTCTCAATAGCGCGACCAAAGTCTCGTATTGGCGTCCCGGGCTTCACGAGCTCAATTGCCTTATCCAAGCATTCCCGTGCCGTTTCAACTATTCTGACCGAATCTGGGTCCGCCTTGGCTCGATCGCCCACATAATACGTTTCGTTGAGATCAGCGTGATAACCCTCGTGATACAAGGAAACATCGAGATTGACGATATCACCATCAAGAAGGATTCGCCGGTCGGGTATTCCGTGACAAATCACTTCGTTCGGAGAAGTGCATATCGATTTGGGAAAGTGATTATAGTTTAAGGGAGAAGGATATGACTGTCACGGTTGGAAATAATTAACATTATCTTGAAAGAAGGTGGCGCTTACATTCCGCTTTATACAAGCTTCGTGGCAAACCTCGTCAAGGTAATCGGTAGTAACGCCCGGCTTGATCTCTGCAGCGGTGATGTCCAGTACTTCGCGAGCTAATCTGCAAACCTTGCGCATTGCCTCCTGCCCCTTGGCGTCTAGAATTTCAATTTTCGCCCTGTTTAAGCGCCGTTCACCCTTCGGTATGCCAGTCTCGGCCCAGTCAGGGCGTTTTATCGACTTGGGAACGGTGCGCATCGCAGAAAGTGGATAGACGGGTCGGATAGTGCCGGGGAAGGAAAATGTCGGGAAAGGATTGTATGTTCCGGTAACTGGATCGGGTTCAGGGATAAGCCTTGGAGCTATGATTTTGTGGATGATACCATTTTGTGTCTTGCCTTGCGCCGTGCTGTGTAGCGTCTTATGTTGGCTCTACAACACGCCGTCTGTCAGCTTGAAGTCCTAGTAGGAAGAGGATACGTAAACAAACCCAGTTCCTTTTGAAGCAATC
This sequence comes from Monosporascus sp. CRB-8-3, assembly GCA_004155055.1. NCBI lineage: Eukaryota > Fungi > Ascomycota > Sordariomycetes > Xylariales > Monosporascus > Monosporascus sp. CRB-8-3. The sequence continues at coordinate 79,609 of QJNZ01000264.1, forward strand.
TTGGGAGCAGAAATAGCTGTCTTTCATACCGATCTTCAGACATGTCGGGCACTGTAAATCCCCAGCTTCATTTCCACAGTCTGCTCCTAGACACCTTCTCCTGGACAGTACGTCAGATGGATTGTCGGCCATTGCAAAGAAACGTTTTAGGCTGGCACGTGCCGTGTTCAGTCAGAGCACAGAAACGTCGTGGTTGTTGTGTTGTAAGAACCGCAGCGGGAAATAGAGGGGGGTGGGAAGGATTTTGTACAACGCCTAAAATCCTCCAGCTACCACTGTACCACCACATACTAGTAAGAGGCCGAATTTTAACATCCCTCTCAGGGCCAGTTCGTAAACTTTCAGCAACACCTACTTGTGGGGATTCAGAATCAGTTTCAGCAAACCGTTCGGGTCGTTCAGAACCAGCCATCTCCACATATTTTCGCTGAAAATGGCTGGTTCTTCTTGGCAGGTCCGGACCAATGATGTTCATTAATCCTTCTGAATTTCCCCCACTTCAGATTCAGCTGCTTTCGAGCGCTGGAAACGGCTTGTTGATAACGCACAGACAACGTTAGGAGCCCTGTCCTAGCCCCAAGCCGTCTTTTTTGCTGTATATCCTGGTGACGCCATAGATAAAGACCTCCGTAACCGTCGCTTTACGATCTCGCGATCGTCTCTACGGTCTTGTAATGACCATCAATAATCATAACCGTGATACGGAAAAAACACCGCCATCAACGGAAACAGTTCGCTACCATCGCCGCTTCCTTTGCAGCCCTCGACCGCCGTAGCCAGTACCGTATCCAGGTATATACAGATAACCTAACGGGCCCTAATTATATATTCGCGATGTTATATTCGACGGACGATCGTTTTCGAAGGATTATAAGGATAAAAAAGGATACGTATTACGCGTTACGCAACTGGCTGCTAACGAATACGGGGTTAAAAGCGTTACGGATTTCGGTAAACGAAAAAATAATAATCTTCTTTTATATCGTAACTCAGGGTTTTTTTATTCGGGTTATTTCGGATCGTTTTATAAAAAATAATGATACCGTTTATCGCGCGTTCTATCAAGTCCTAAATGCCCTTATAATATTAACACTTGTTATTATCAGGCCCGTTAATAATCGTCCTTACCGCAAGATCGTAAATAACGGAAAGTTCTTCCCATAATTTAATAACGTATCAAAAACGCTCGATAGCATTCACTTTAAGGTTAAAATCAAGGGCAACGCCTTTAAGCAAAAGGTATGGAGAAACTGTAAAAGGAAACTATTAACGAATATATTAACTACCTGTAACTTCGATAAGAGATTTATTTACGTATTAGCGGGCTAGGAAAGCTTTACGAATAATGCCAAAATTTTTAATAACGCAGTTAACCGTAATAACCTCGTTATCCCTAAATAAAAGTACATACTCGGTGACGCTAGGTACGTTACTAGTAAGCAAATCCTTACTCCGTATCGTGGAACGCGATATTACTTTTAAAAGCAGGCGCAGGCCTAGCTAAAACTACGTATTCCGGAGAAGCTGTATAATCTAAGGCATGCGTAACTACGGAACGCCATCGAGAAGGCTTTCGGCAGGTAAAAAAACACCTTCAGGATCTTCAAGGAAAATCCTCCTTGTTTACGTATTAATACGATAATAAAGGCGATCTACGCTATAGCTAGCCTTTGCAATTTCCTGTTAAAATATGGCGAAATAAACCCTAACGAACCCGTGGAATTAAATAAAAAAGCTTACATTAACGATAAAGATTAAACGAATAACTTTTCGCTCGTAGAAAAGCAGGGCGGCGTATTTTTACTTACTGCAGGATATCGTAATTAAATCGCGAAAAGGATATAAAATTCGTATTTAAAATTTAGAAAGAATTAAAAGCGAAGGTAATTAAATAAAAGCGTTGTTATTGTTATTATTATTATAAATTAATTAAAGGAAGGGCTTAATATTCGGGTATAATAAGGTGTGATTTTTCAAAAAGAAGTACAAAAAGTTATTTAGTTTATTCGTTATAATTACTTAGATGCTGTTAAGTAAGTTGCAAGTCCGAAATACGTTGGTTTTATATAGGGATTTAACATTTTTTAAAACTTAGCTATATTAAATAATATCATGTATAATATTACAACGAAACATGTTAATTCGGAAAAAGTTATTTTTGAAAAAAAACGTTATTCTTTTCATGCTGTTTTCCTTTAGTTACTTCTATTACTTTAACATTTTTAATATTTTTAATATACTTTTACAGCTTTATTTCCGTATCATCTCCATTACTTCTATTATTTCTATCGCTTTCTGTACTTAAGGAACTAGTGATATTTTTATTTTTATTAGAAATAACCCTTTCGTTGCTACGCGCGGTGTTTCTGCGGTTTAAATTCCCGTTATCTTTGAAGCTTCTAAGTTACTAAAGCTTTAGATTATCGTTTAGGCCGATGAATATAATAGCAAGGCGGTTTTTACCCGCCTAAGCCTGGATGACGTAAAGTAGCGCATGATTGCTAAATTAATCGGTATAGGTGCTGTTAAGGATCTTGAAGGTTGTTTTTATATTTAACCCGGCGTCTTGGGTTATTTTTTTAGAGCGAATTAACGCTTTAGCGACGTTATCGAGGCCCTCCTTTATTATCGTACCACCATATTCCTTAGCCTTTTTCCTTCTCTGTAACGTTTCCGCGTCGTTAGCAGGGTATCTGCAAGGGCGGCCGCGTGCCGGCCGTAAAGCGTCGTTGTCAGCGAAGAGAGCTTTGGCTTTTTTAATGGAGCGATCCCTTTCTTGGTCGGCAGCCGACTTCTGTAAAGAAGCTTCCTGTAATGTTTTTTAAATGGAGTAAGTGGTAGCGTTGGTTTTTTTCTTAAGATTAACAGTTAACTTGCTTTTAGCTTTAACGGAAAGCCCGAATACAGCTTTACAAAGTTCAGCGTGTTCCAGGGCCTTATATTAGAAAGGCTTTGCTTCGGGGTGGGCCTAGTAACGGTTAGTTATCACTATATAGTTTAATATAGGAAGCATTATTAACCTTTAGGTAATTTTCTTATATGTCAGGCTCAGCCGTAAAAATTTAAAGGTTTTTATCCTAACCGAAGCTATTTGTTTCTTTTAATGTAAGCCATGTTTAAGTTTTTTTCTAAAAGTAAGTGTATTTATTTTTTACTTGTTTTTTCGTTACTATAATCCTTTCCGCGTTTAGCTTATCAGTTACGGCTTAATAACCGCGTTCCTTAATCCCATAATTCGGAATGTTAAGCCTTTAATTAATTTGCTTTTAATATGATTCGAAAAGAAGTATTACTTTAAACGAAAATTATAAATAACGCCTGTACGGCTGGGTGCTTTCGGTTTGGCTCACGGCTTGACTTATTTGCGAAAGTTTAGGATCGACAGGAACCTGTGGAGTTTCAGTGGTACGTTGTCGGGTGCATACAGTGATCGATGAGCCCGGGGGGCTTTTCGGGCGAAATTGCGTTGATAGGATAACAGTTATGTTAGAAATGAGGTATGGATCTCTTCGCGAAGACTTCGAATTCAGGAAAGCCCTGGTACTAACCGTTGATTTTATATGCAAAACTAGGTTACCTTATAAGTGTTATCCGATATCCCTCGTTTTTCGAATAAGCCGTCGCCTTCCAGATTAATATACCTTTTTTTCCTTTTCGAATATATTGATATCTAGCCCGAAAAACCCTTATTTATTACGAAAAGTGTTATTTTTCGTTAAATAAAGGTGTTAATACCATATAACTTCGAAAAATGGTGACGATTCAGTTATATTAAGAAGCAACACAGCTAAATGCAACCGAACGCCGTACGTTCATTTCAGCCGACCGGATCAGAACTCAAAATGGTGGGAACATAAGCAAAAGCAGCTTTACTTCTGTTTTACTTATTGACAGGGTTGACACGGGCCAGAAGAATAAGATTCTGAAAGTTTACGAACTGCACCTCAGATACCCCCTAGCGGTAGATCTTGCACTATTACACTATTAAAGTTTTAATTCATATAAGCGGTGATATTATCGAAATTGAATAATATCAAATTTTATATTAAAAAGTACAAGCTAGAAAATTTTATAAATAAATTAAAAGTACTTAATTTAATCTTATTTAACTAGACATAATTAAAATATTAAACTTACTTTTATAACGTAATATTTATTATAAATTTACAACTTATATAAGTTAAAGTATAATCGAGCGAAATTCTTTTAAATTAAAATAAACGTTATTTACATTATATTAGATATAATATATTTTAATTAAAACTTAAAAAGAATAATATAAAGCTTTTTTCAATATTATAAAATATTATAAATAAAGATATTTAAGCTAGAATATTAAATACTATAATCGAATAAATATAATAATTTATTATTAAATATATGTTATGATCCGTACCAGGTACGCGCAACGGCTAGCTGGACCTAGCATCTGACAACAGCTGGCAAGCTCTAGCCCATAATTCCTTATTTCTAGCTACCTGTCGGAAAGGATTTATTCTTTTCTCTCCCTTTTTCTTAGCTTTAGATACTATAATAGTTAATGAAAATTCGTCTTATCTAGCGAAGCTCTCGGCCCGTAACAATATATAACTTAAAATAATAGAAATTATTTTTTATTTTAAATGATAATATACTTTGAGTTTTAAATAATATAATTAAATATTTATATTTTTAAAAAGAATTTATTATATATTATAAATTTAAATTCTATTTATATTACCGAATATGTTATTTTAAAAAATATTTTAAAAATTAAATAACTTATTAATTTAAGTTACAAATTAGTTTAAATTACTTTATATCTATAATTTCTTCTTTTTTATCTTTTAAAAAACGCTTTACAACTATTTAAATACTTATATATATATAGCGTTAAAATAAGTGCGTAAGTAAGATATATTATACAGATAATGATTTAAACACTATACGGATGACAATGGTCCACTTAAACGCGGATACGGCTTATTATATAGCATTCTCGCAGTCGGAGTTATAGGGTGTAAATAATATTTTTGAGAATACCGTATTTCTTTTTCTCGATGGATTGCGGGAAAGCTAACGCAAAGCTAATGCAAAATCCTTCAGCTCTCCCCTTAGCGTAGTCATATTTTTAGGCCATGGCGATATGCTGTAGGCTACCCTCAGTTAAACGCTCTTTAGGGGATCAACAATACTTAATCACCTACGGCCCTAGCGCTTTATTAGCTTTTCCTTGATTTATCAAGAAAATACGGTACCTCCCGCCCCATTAAAAGAGCCATCCTATTAGGGCTATATTTTATTTTTCCTAAGTACCTTGACAGCTGTCAGCTTCCTAGTAGCCTGTATGTGACCCACCCATGCCCCCTTAATTCCTGCTCCCACCTGATATACCTAATTTTGTATGTGTTTTTTAACGTTTTTAATTGATACTAGCATTACAACAACATAACTGTTGCACTCTAACACTATATGAAATGCGACGTACCACAACAATACATAGAAAAATCAGTTAATCCTCTATTAGGTCAATTACTTCCTGATTTTCCTAACCTTCTTAAGCTTCCTAAGCTTCAGCTTCTTTCAGGATATCGTTAATATTATGATAATCGTAGAAATCAGCATTAAGGGCTTTATCTCGGGTTTTATTAACGCGTTACCGCTTCGTAACGCACGTTACCTGTTAATCCCTTATATCCCGTTAACGTTGTAGCATAGCAAGGACCGTATCGTAAGTGAATTATAAAGTTATTAATCTTTTACGTTGTAATTATAATTGCTATAATCCCTTACGTTTCGTTTACGAAAAGCCGTTTTACTTTATTTATAAAAACCTTTTTCGAGTTACCTGTAAAGGCGTTCCTCGAGTTGTTTATAATAATTTTCCGCGTTATAACTGTTAAACCTTTCCGTTATTACGCGGCTGTTTTTAATAGGATTCGTTCTCGTCCGAATCGATAATAATATATTTTTATTAAAAAAAATAACAGCGTATAAAAAAATAAAGCTATCGTTTACTATAATAATACGTTAAGGCTTAAGGGAAAGTAACGGTATTATTCCAAAATCGCTTACGAAATTGTTAAATATAAAATTCTTTAATTAATAATAAAGGTTTTTAATTAATAAGGTTCCGGCCTGTTAATTACTTAATATTAACGTTACCTACTTTTAATTCGCGAATACGAAGTTATTTTTCCGTTAATTCGAAATTTTTAAAAATTTTAAAAACGTACGGAAAACCGTATTACTTTTCGAATAAATATCTTTCCGGGAGGTAAAGTTTTAACGTTTTAAAAATTCGGGTAAGTAAAGGTATATACGTTTCGGCTTTACGGTACTATATCGTTATTAAATTAATCGCTTTATAGGAATAAATTAATATAAAATCCCTAAATTAAATACGTTCGAAAACGCTTTTACATATACGTATACTTTCCCTATTAAAGGTATTACGGTAATCGGTTATTATCTTAACAATTATACGCCTTAAGTTTTCGGCTACCTTAAGTAAGTTATTATAATTATTAAAAAAGTAACTTTTAATATGCTTATAATTAAATTTAACGGGTAATATAATCCGAATACTATAATTACGGTACTATAAGGTATAATAATTAGCCTATTTATATCGGTATAGAAAATATGTATTTTTAAGATATTTTACGATATTTTTTTAATCGTTACCGAACCCGTTAATTAGCTTCCGCCAGGAATTCTCGAATTTTTCCGTTATCTGGAAATATATTATATGTAATTAGTATAAAAGGATATTTTTTTAAGTATAAGGGATTTTTATAAAAAACGTATTTAAAGGTCGAATTTCGTTACCTTGGCCTAGGTTATTAAGTTGCCGTAACTATTACGTTTTAACGCTAGCGAAACGATTATAAGTTAAGTTATCGTTATTTAGGTTATTTTTTTTTTCGTTATCTTAATTTTGGGATATTTTTTTCCATTTGCGATTAATTTAATAGATAACGTTTTTATTAATATAAAAGATATAGATCTATTATTAAATAAGAAGAAGTTGTTTAGTTACCGTTTTTTTAAATTCCTTTTCGAAATCCGATAACAATACTTTAAGTTTTCGAATATTTAATTTTCGCAATAGATATACGTAATTTTTTATAAACCAGCTATATTAAAGCCGGGTCTGGTTAAGGATAACGCCGAAATATATATTAAATATCGATTTAATATATATTAAGCCCGTTACGTTAAAGGAAGGTATATAATATTTATTTGTTTTATACGTATTATCGAAATTTATAATTTCCGGGTACCGTTTTTATATATTTACGTATTAAAGGTACGTTTATACGGCGGCGGCGATACGTATAAAATCGTTATTTTCGTACTTAATACGATAAAAAAAATTATTATTTTGTAAATATTTTACGAAAATTTACGTCCCGGTATACCCGTTTAGTTTTTTATACCGGTATTTTTAAATGTAATTATTTATATTTTTATACGTAATTTCGTAACTCGGAAAGGTTGTTTTAATAATAATATGGATATTCCGTAACTGGATATTATTTACGGTTATATTTCTAATTATTAACTTTTCGTTTTCGGTTAAACGGCAGGTTTAAAAGTAATTAATCGTTCCTTTTAAAAGTTCGTAATTATACTTTAACTTAAAGGGATTATAAAAATTAAATACTTATTTGTAACCCGTAAACCGGTTAACTTTAATAATAACGATAAAGAAATAATTAATTTTGTATATGCTAAACCGTCGAACGCCATGGTTTTTATTTTTACGTACCGCGTCTTGGTCGCAATAAAGGTAATATTTTATATATTTGCCGGAAACGTTACGGTTCGCCCCGTTGCAAACGATAAGCTGATAATTATAAAAAAGTGCAAAGCAATTTAACGATTTAAGCAGTTCCCTTATAGTATCGCAGCCTTCGCCGCTATCAAGACCGCCTTTGGGCGGCAGGGGAAAGTGTACCATATTGTATTAATTAACAGGAAAAACGTGCCCTGAAAAGGGAGCTCGTAAGCGTAACGGTATAATGTTATTGTTATTATTGTTGTTATTGTTGCTATATACCAGGTTGCAGGTAGGTACGAAAAGAAACGGTATGGGTTGATAATGATAATCAATTAAAAATCGCACCTAAAACGTTAGCGTTTTGCATTTGGGTGGCAGAGTGGGTCTCCTTCCACCTACAGGGAAGCTGGCAGCTGTCAACTTATTTAGGAAAAATAAAATATAGCCCTAATAGGATGGCTCCATTAAAACCCCCAGTACTGTAGTGAGGTTAGCCTTAAAGTGCTAGCCTAACTACTCGGTATGAGACGGCGCACGGCCCCAGCCGTTGCTGCGCCCCCGCCCTTCAGTTGACAAAATGTACCCGCGGGTAAGTCTGTGCCGCAGGTGGATGGTATGAGGGGCACGTTGCTGTGATGCCTGCTTGAAGGCGATAGGGTGTTAGCGCCAACAAGTTTCTAAAGGAGGGTAGCATTCTTATTTTATTCGCCCACCTTGACCCAATCAACTTCCGCAGGAAGAGCTACTCTTAACTACACCTATCTTACACTATGATGGATATACCAACACCTGTTATTGTTACAAATTGTAATATCGCATTCGGCGTAGCGAAACCATAGGCGGAAGAAAAGAACAGCAATATCGTTAACGCAGATACTTAAACCAACCTTGGCACTCGCGTTTCTGTGAAGTAGCGCAACTTAACGGAACTTTAGTGGGCCTTCTAGGGGGGGTTACAGTGGGCTTAGCTTTCCGTTTTAAGACCTTCAGAAATTTGTTGGTTCTGACGCCTTGTTGCCTTCAAGCAGATACGCCGCCAACTGCTACTTGAGTACAATTTTGAATTATGGCGAGGCAGCAGTCAAAGCCGACCAATTTCTTCCCTTCCCACAAAGGCCAAAAGACTATTCCTGTCGCCAAAAATGGCTGCCAAGACCCCCGTCGACGAGCTCAAGACGCTCAGCGGTATGTTCTATGTCTCTTAAGCACATGCACATTAGGAGATGACACTAGCACTAGCTAACGGGAGCTTATATACAGTCAAAAATTCTGACAGGGTTAGCGGCCCCGCCTCCGCCTCCGCCGTTGCAAACGGAACCGCGAACGGTCATGCTGCAGAACACTCAAGCAAAGAATCAGATGACGATGCTGATGAACATGTCCTCGAAGCCACTGCTGCCGCTGCCGCTGATGGAGGGTCTGCGAAGAAAAAGAAGAACAGAAAGAGGAAGCCTAAAAATAAGAAGAAGGTTCCGACTGTCCAGACTGAACCTCCATCGGTCCTGATATCCCAACTCTTTCCAAACAACAACTACCCTAAGGGCGAAGAGGTCGAATATAAGGATGACAATCGGTATCGCACTACAGACGAAGAGAAGCGCCATCTGGATAAGATCAACAGTAACTTCCTCTCTGATTACCGCCAAGCGGCTGAGACACATCGTCAGGTCCGCCAGTGGGCGCAAAAAACCATCAAGCCAGGTCAGACGCTTATCGAGATTGCCAACAGTATTGAGGATAGTACGCGTCGTTTAGTTGGACATGACGGCTTATCCGAAGGCGATTCTATTCTTGCCGGCATGGGTTTCCCGACTGGCTTGAACCTCGACAATATTGTTGCCCACTATAGCCCAAATGCAGGCTGCAAAAGTGTGCTCCAGCAGAACAATGTCATAAAGGTTGATATCGGCGTCCATATAAATGGTCGTATCGTCGACAGCGCCTTTACGATGGCATTCGATCCCATGTATGACAATCTCCTCGCAGCCGTTAAGGACGCGACAAATACCGGCGTTCGCGAAGCAGGAATTGATGTTCGCGTCGGCGAATTGGGTGGGTACATCCAGGAGGCTATGGAAAGCTATGAATGTGAGATCAATGGGACTACCTACCCAATCAAGCCGATTCGCAACCTAGCCGGCCATAATATTTTGCCATACTCAATCCACGGCACCAAGAGTGTTCCCTTGTTCAAGACGGACGACCCTACCAAGATGGAAGAAGGCGACGTCTTTGCTATTGAGACTTTCGGCAGCACCGGTAACGGCCTGTGTGTCGACCAGGGTGAAGTCTCGCATTACGCCTTACGCAGTGATGCGCCAAAGGTGGACCTACACCTGTCTTCGGCCAGATCGCTGTTAAGAACTATCAAGGACAACTTTGGCACGATTCCCTTCTGTCGACGCTATTTGGACAGGATTGGACAGGAGAAGTATCTACTCGCCGTATGGCATGTCTAGTACTAAATGTGCATCCGCATTGGCTAACAAATGGGTAGTTAAACAACCTCGTTAAATCCGGCATTGTCGAGGATTACCCGCCTATGGTTGAAAAGAGAGGGTCATACACGGCGCAATTTGAGCATGTAAGTATTCGTCTCGGTGCATTTGGAAGATCACTATTAATGAAGCACACTAGACGATCTTGCTCCGACCTACCGTGAAGGAAGTCATTAGCCGTGGGGAGGACTATTGAATAAGTTGGGATTTGTTACGCTTAGGGTACATCAAGGATTCAGAGTTAAACGAGTTCACACCCAGATCAGGAAACACTGTCACTACCGGCATAGCGAATCTTTGAATCATCCTGTCTACTCACTTCTAGAGGCTAGACTGAATCTGTATTGCGTTCATGTAAATTATCTAGGGCGTTATGAATTACTTTCGGCACAATGGACCACTTTCGGCATACGAATTACTTTCGACGCCATGCATTACTCTCGGTATCATGAACCACTTTCGACATCACGAAACATTTTCAGCACAAGGTACCGTATCGTATCGTAGACACATATTGCCTCGCGGAGACATTCCATACAGCCTACTCAAGCATGCCTGTAAAACAAACTCTCTAGGCTCCATCTTTTACAGAGAGGCGAGCCTAGAGTACACAATGGATAACTTCATGAACGTGACTAAGAAAGCCGGAAACACAGCCGAGCTGCAGCGCCTGACTGACCTCCACGCTGCGTTCAACGGTGCCCTGGATGGCAAGCTCATCTTGGCATCCATCGACCTCCAGGAGCCGGGCAAGAGAATCCTCGAATCTGGGACTGCTGACGGTCAGTACTCCTCACTCCCTTCTAAACGGTGCTGATGTTGGTCGAAAGGGCTCTGGCTCCGCGACGTGTGCAGCTCGCTCTCAGCGCCACGCCATTACTTTGGCAGCGGCATCGAGCCCGAGCTCTTCCCCGCGCAATCAGATGGCATCACATACTTCAAACAATCCTTCAACGATCCCTGGCCCGGCGACCTCAGGAACTCTATCGACCTTGTCCACCACCGGGGCAGCCTCGCGGGGGCCAGCCCGAACGAACCCCTCGACGTGGTCAAGAACCTCGCTACCCTGGTGAAACCCGGCGGCTGGATCCAGCTCCAGGAAATGAACGGCTTCAAACCGCCCAGAAACGGGCCGTGATGACCGACTTCGCGCCGATGGTCACGGAGGTGTGTTCGCGGATAAAGGTGGGTGACTCTGCCAATCAGTTGAAGTCCATGCTGGAGGAGGCGGGTCCGCAGAACGTGCAGGAGGGGCGGGTCGTGTACGAGATTGGGAAGACTGCGAAGCCCGAAGCGGTTTACCAATATTTACCGATAACTATCCATATGCGGATATCGCCGGTTCCATTCATACAGTTTTGTATGGCAGTGGACTGACGTCGACCCACTCCACAGGGGTGGTTGGTAGCGTGGATTGCGTTGCTCCCACCTCTGCTGCAAATAAGCGGTTGGAATCTCACTGAGATGTGTATTGCATAACCAATCGGACCTTGGAGTTGCGCAGCTGCCTTCAAAATCCACCGTGCTGGTACTCGACGAGATTGCTCGGCCTCTCCTCGCCACAGCAGCTGAGGAACAATGGACTGCTATTCAGACGGTGATACAGAAAGAGTGTGACTTACAGCGGGTGGCACAAGACCTCGCAAATAAAGCCCACTGCGCCGCTCAAAGCGGTCTGCCATGGCGTCTTCCGCACCGTCCGTGCGGAGGTACCGATGATTCGCATTACGACTTAGACGTCGAGTCGGCTATGATAGATAGCTTGACCGCGAACGTAAATGTCATTGATGTAGCTTTGCGAGATGTCAAGTCGGCAAAGAGAAGCTCTCTCCCGGTTGAGTGCGAGTTCGCTGGACGTCGTAGCCTATTGCATATAAGCCGGATATGGCTCGACGAGGGGATGAATCGATACAAGATCGAGGACGACGCAGGGGGGCCATCACCCATGGTGACCGATTTGCGTGCCTCCAAAACCACGATTCGCTCGGTTACGGAGAGACCTGGTTATTTGGAGACACTGTAATTTGCGGAGGCTTGACCGGACCATTCCGAGGTCCAAACGAGAGGGCCAGATGAGATCGAGGTCGAGATCTTCGCTTCCGGCTGGAACTACAAAGATGTGGACGTGGCCATGGGCATCATCTCTGAGAATCCAAATCTTCTCGGTTACGAGGGTTGTCGGCGTGCACGTTCGCATGGGTGACTCTGTTACCCACCACCATATTTTGTCACCGGCTAGCACTTTTCCGTGGTGGCTGCTTTGCCAATCGTGTCACCGTTTCGAACAAAGCCACCTTACCTTTGCTGATGGTATGGCCTTTGAGGAAACCGCCATGTTACCAATTGCCTTTCTGGTTAATATATACGGACTCCACCACCTGGCAAATTTGCAGAGGGGCCAGCGTGTGCTGATTCATTCAGCTGTTGGAGGAGTTGGCACCGCGCATAGCCAGACCTGCCAACGCTTGGATTGGTGAGATCTTTGTAACGGTGAACGCCCCAGAAAAGGGGACTCCCTGGTCAAAGAGTTTAGGTTTTTGGAAGATCATATTTTCTCGTCACAGTCCACGACCTTCACTCGCGGGATATGTGAGCCAACCAAAGATTATGGCGTCGATGTTGTCGTCAACCAGTCCCCGACCGGCAGCTTGCTCTATGAGAACTGTAGGTTGCTTGCTCCTGGTGGGACGCTTGTAGGGATAGAGAATGGGCCCGTCGGGGGTGGCAATTCTCTGTCCATAGAGCCATTCGCTACCAATTGCTCTTTCCAGAACTTACATATAACAACTTTGCCACTGAAAACCATCGCGGCGTAAGTTGCTCCTCCTTAGTTGGTGGCTAGCTCCTCCATCCAGCTGACATGTTTCTTTCCCTTCCCAGAATTTTATCGGAGCTGTCTCAGCTCATCAAAGACGGTCTCGTCATGCCGATCTCTCCATACCATGTTTTGTGTTACGAGGAAATCCCGACGGCGTTACAGCTGCTTCGAGAGGGAAATCATATTGGGAAACTAGTCATTTCGAACCACCTAGGCGCGAAGATTGCAGTTCCGGTAAGATCTACTCCAATAGACCGACTTCCATGTTTGATTCCAGCTACTGACGCTTTCCAGACCCGACCCGCAAAACGTCCGGCGAACTCACTCCTTAATCGCGGTCATACTATCTCTCTGTGGGAGATTTGAGAGGTGTCTACGGCAGTCCTGCAATCCATTTGGCTTCCCGGGGGGGAAGCGCATAGTTACCATGTCCCGCAGCAGCTATCGAGACAATGTGTCGCGGAGTGTTGCTCGCAACATTAGAGCCCTGGGCTGTTCCCTTGACTTGGTCCGAGGTGAAGTTACCTCCATCGAGGATGACAGGCACTGCTTTGATGAAATCTCGGTCCATATTGGAGGCATCATCCAGGGCGCGGCCGTATTCAGGGTAAGGCCTCGCTCTAAGAACATGTTCATTATGTACTAAGGCTGAGCAATGCCAGCTTCTAAGATCGAACCTTTGAATCCATGTCTCACGCGGAGTGCCACGCGGCCTTATCATGCAGGGTAAAAAGGCACATCAAATCTATACTTTGTTGCGCTCGAAACACAACAACAGCTTTTTATCCCAAATTGCACCAGTATCTTCCAATTTGTGGTACCTCCACTCCGTTTAATACGGCCGATGTTCCAACTCAAAATCCGTAATCCAAAAAATATAGAGAATTAGCTGCTTGAAAGCGATAAGGCGTTAATTGCAAAATTTCTGGAGGTGACGGTTACTTAATTACCTTAGTAAGGAAATGGTAGTGATTTCTTACATCTTTATTGGTTCAGTTTGGGACGATTAGCGGGAACTCTGACCTATGGCTAGAAAATTGTTGCAACTAACGCTGTATCAAGCAGATACGAATAGCTGTAAAAGATTAATCAGAAATAACTGTAGAAATAATGGACTCCAACAACCTGCGACTGCGGAAGACGAGTTACCGTAGAATCACTGCTGGTGGTAAACAGAAGCCATGGAGACAGGTAGCTGGCAAAATGTTCCGCACCATCAAAGAACCTAAGTTGTTCCTGTCGCACGCCTGAGTCTGGGGTTACATCCTGGCTGTCCAGTACAGACCTGGACCAGTACGGCTTGGGGCCAGGACCAGTATGGGAACGATACCAGTACGGGATCTGAGCCCAGTACAAATCTGAACCAGTACGAGATCCAAACCAGTACAGATCAAAATACTCCCACCAGTACAGCTCCGATACCAGTACGGCTTGTGAATCTGTACCAGTACAGATTTGAACCAGTAAAGCTCGGGACTAGATAATTCTGATACCAGTACGGTTTGGGCCCCGTACTAGTACCGACTTAAACCAGTCCGGTTTATGGTCCCGTACTAGTACGGACTCAAACCGGTACGGGATTTAATCAGTACGAATTTAAACCAGTACTTTTTCCGGCGGATGGTTCGTTGTATGCTTTCAGACAGATACGAAATCGGACATGGTGGGGCATAGCGGGGTATGGCGGGGCAGGTGGCATAGAATGGAGAATAGTGGGTGCACTTCAAAATTGGCTGCCTGATGTCTAAAACTCGCCGTTTATGATGCCAGTATATATATTTTCAGAGCTACTAAACGCCTGTGCTTTTACAGCCCAGAGCAAACATGTTTTCCTTTTCATTTTGTTAACTGTTATTGGGAAAGTTCTAGGCCTAGAAATATCCCCTGGAGAAACCGTCAATTTCGAACTCCGGTTAGGAACGGCCATAGCTATTGGCTCTTTAAAATTCGAACCCGATTACTGTCTTAACAGTCCAATCACGTCTTAAACCACTACCAACGAAAACCTAATCATTACGATTATTTTAACTAATATAAACAAATTCGAACAAGTTAAAACTATTTCAAAAGCTGTAGTTTAAACTGTGTTTATCACTATTACCGATCCAGTATTATAACTTACATTACGACCCTCTGCCGGTTCTCTCGGTACTTTTATCGGCGGGATACCGATTAACAGCACTTCAATTAGTAGCATCTCCTTTATTCATTCGTTACTAATCTTAACATTTAAACCGATTATTTTAGGTGGAAATTCTTTCGCTTAAAGAATCTGGTACTCTATTCCGATAACGGTCATTATGCTAGGTTTCTCGTACTTCTAAATAGTTAATCCCGAATTAATCCCCTAATCTTTTATCGACCGTTATTAAAATGGTGCAGGGACTTTGTCAGCTAGCAGGGGGTGCTAAACGCACCCCATATACGGAAAGGCTCCCTCTGATCGGAAAATATATGTTCCGTTACTAGGCTACACAAAAGCTGTACGCGTACGAAAAACATACGTAAGTTAGCCTAATACAACAATATAATTAATATCCCCTATATCTAACAATTAAAAATCTTATTTGCTTAATTCGCGTTATTATTAATTAATCAGCTATTACTAAAACGATATAAACTGTATATTAGTAATAACCATTCGTATATTTCATTAATTACAATAATAACGGTATCGTTAACGTCTTCCGTTATCTATAACGGACCTAAGGACTAGGACCGCTTTAAGGGCGAATTCCAGGCTAAAGCTTACGCTTTTGATATATAGGATTATATCGATCTTAATTAGTTATTTCCGTAACCTGTTAAATTAACAAAACCTAATATAACCTCGTATCCAAAGCGACAAATCCGTTATACGATACAAAATAACACCTTAAACAACTCCTTAACCATATCTACATCCTTTAGAAAAACCTACGAAAAAATCGATTATACCAATTACTTAACGAATACCCTTAAAATAACGACCGAAAACAAATAAGCCTATAATTAGGACTTTACGGCATATATTTATAAAGATCGAAAATACGATACCTTCCGAAAAAGTAATAACGACCTTACAAAATAAGTCCTAAAGTCAGTATCTCCAGCAATTAAGGAAACAAACCTTCTCCCAAAAAAAAATTTACGGGAATAATATGCTAAACTGGCTAAATCCGGCAAAATATACGACAACAGGTTCCTAATTAATACTTAACGAAAGTACCGCGAAAAATTAAAATAAACCTTGAAGTCGGTAAAAAAACTAAACGAATAAATTATAAAGTGGTAAGAGATTATGGCTTAAAGATAGCGATATAGAGTCCTAAAAACGAAAACGACGATCGTATAAGTAAACGACTTATATATAACACTGGCTCCTATTATAAGAACTTAGATAATTACGTTTTAAATAATAAAAAAAGCCGAGATTAATAACGGTACAATCAGCTATTAGGAAATAGCAGCCAACCTTCTAAATCACTGGATTATAACCTATTTATAACCCATATCGAAAAATATTAAGGTAACGTTTCCGACGTTTTACGGGACACCCGCGGATCTTTCTAATTAAAACGATCCTAATTAGAAAGAAACCAAGGATAACCCTTAACCGCAAGGGAGAACCCTAGGGCATGGGCCGAAACGAGGCGGTTGTAAAAGTTCCTAAACGGGCCGAAATAGTAGCAGTAATAAGTAAAAGCGTTAAAAGTTAAATATATAAAAAATTCGGTACAAAACGTACCTAAACCCTGCTTATAAGTTACCCCAATACTATTACGCGTTCCCTAATAAAGCTTTAACAGAATTTAAACCTAGCAGGGTAGTTTTAAGGTTAATCCAAAAACGAATTACTTCCGATTAATTTTTAAAGAAAAAGATTAATCGCCTGTCAAAAACTATAGAAAAGATAATTACCCAAAAGATAGATTAACTCCTAAAAGGAGTAAAACGGGTCCTGGTGTACTTCTTAATCTTTAATTAACGTAATACGGTAAACGCCGCGTTTTACCTTTTAAAAAATTCGTCTATTTTGGACTTAGGATTTACGATATATATTTTTAATTTTATCAGCAGATTCCTAAATTATAAAATAACGATCCAAAGCAACGGAATATACGTAGGGAACAACTTTATTCCGATTAAAAAATACGGAAAAGTAAATATATTACTTTAAAGCCTTAAGGGCCTAAAAGCGTTACGTTTATACGATGTGGCCCATTATAAAAACTTCGCATATAACCTAATATCTCTCCGGCAGCTCCGAAAAAAAGGGTATTAATAAGATAACTAAGGAATTAACAACTTTATTCGAAACAAATATAATCAGGTAGTTATTACGTTAATAAACAAATTTAATTAATTCGTTATCGAAAATATTAGCGTAACAGTTACCTATATAGCCCTCGCATCTTATAAACGAAACGTTAATATATATATAGCGAAACCACTACGAATCGGTAACGGTACTATTTGGCACCTAAGACTAAAACATTCTGGGCCCGAAATAATCGCCTAATTGCAATCTTATATAAAGGGAATACGCTTAAAAGGTCCTATAATAGTCAAATACTAAGTATATAGCAAAGCAAAAGCTAAAAGGCAAATACGCCGAAAGCCGAGGGAAAAAACCTTCCGATCAGGACAGCAAATCGCTATCGATTTTACGGATTTCGAAAAAAACTTTAAAGGATATAAATACGTTATGTTCGCCACTAACAAGTACTTAGGCTTTATCTAAAATATTTACCTTAAGAACCGTAAGCAAAATATATTGATTATAACGTTCGAACACCTTTTAAAAATCCTAAAAAACCAGGACAAGGTTTTTCCACAGGTAATCGAATGCAATAACAAAATCTTAAAAAACCACTAACTTCGAAATATACTATAATCACCTCCTTTTAACATCAGACTTAAGCCCTTAGCACCGTATACCCAGGCTTAAAACGGGGGTGCAAAACGCTTAGGGGGTGTAATTAAGAAAAAAACGACTGCGATACAAAATAGCGCTAAGTTACCCTCATTCCTAATCGTATATATCTTTAAAGTAATAGTATATCTATATAACCGTACCCCTAAATATGCACTTTTTTAGCAAAGCTTATATAAGGTTTACTATATTTATCTAACATATAAAAACGGTATTACAGTGCTTAATCGGAAGCCTTAACAAGCCCACTTATAAATATACGGCTATATGGCTTACGCTATAACAACTACCGCCATAAAAAAGAAATAAAGACTTTAAAAGCTAAATTTTAAAACCTGGATTAGCTTCCTAATCGGTTACCAATCTACAAATATTTACGAAATCTGGAACCCGTTAATTAACAAAGTTATTACTATTCGAAACGTATAGTTTAATGAAAAAGCTACCTTTTTAGGTAATATCAAAAACCTAAAGAACAACCTCTTATACGTTACAAAAGAAAAGCTATAAAAACTACTGCAACAGGTAAAAGTACCTGATCAGGGCCTAAGTTACCCAAATATACAGATATAAGAAAAAAATGAAAACTTAAACGGAATAATTTAGCTACCGGTTAAACAAAAAAGATGGTTCCAAAATAATATAGGCGTACAAAACGTACGGAATGGGGAAAAACAAATTTGTTCGTATAGGATTAATTACCCTTATACAACCGTTATATTCGAATTACTTCCGTCCTTTGGATAATTATTTTTATTAACGTCTGCTTTAATAACTATTACGATTATTGCGCCGACGGAAATAATAAAGGTAACCCTAGGTTCCTATTACGCTATTTAACTTAAGGTAACGGTAAAAAACGAAGGTACCCTACGGGTTATAAACGTAAGTTTCCCGTACGTTCCGTATCGAAAAGATAATTATCGGTACGATTATAAAATATAAAAAGCCGCGTTTAATGTAGGACGAATAACTTACTTTATTAATACGATCGATAATCGGCCGGTAAACTGCGGAAGTTTAAGGAAGTTAATTATCCGAAATACGCGTTACCTTAATCGGAAAAACTTCGATACGAAAATATACAAAATTTTTAAGTCGCGAAACCGGATATATAGGCGCGATTTACCACTACCGCCGCGAAACCATAAAAAGTTAAATACATACCTTTTAAGGGAGATATTTCGTAAAGCCGAAAGGGTTTATTTATAAAGTTACAAAAAAATGCGATTCTGGGAAATAGTTAATTAGTTTTTTGCTAAAGGGAAACAAGTCTTAGGGTATATATAAGTATACGTTTACAAATTTAATAAACATAATTGGTTGCAAAAATGCAAAATACGTCTTGTCGTACGAAACGATTAATAACTAAAAAACGTATATAGTAATATATACGTATCTACTCTAACTGGAAAGTCGTTTAAAACTTTAATCGCTATAACGGCTAGGTTCGACTTAAAACTTAAATAATATAACGTTATTAACGCTTTCGTTAACGTTAACCTACTTTACGAAGTATATATAAAAACGTCCTTAAGGTATCCCTAACGTAAAAAAACTTTCCTAATCAGGAAGGTTTTATATGGTTTACGGGAGTTGCCGTTATTATGGTAAAAAAATTTTACCGGGACGCTTAAAAAATTAAGATTTAACCCCGTTCCTTATAAACCTTATTATTTTACTTATTAAAAGGTACTCATTTTTTTCTTTATAAATAATATTGTCACAGTATATTGTAAGGAAAATTAAAACCTTATTAATCAGTTAATTTAGCAAATTCGGGAACGGTATACCCTTATAAAAGGTAAGGACTTACAATGGTTCCTCGGTATTAAAGTGATTAAAGATAAACCTAATAAAAAAATCTGGTTATTCTAATCCGACTTTATAAATAAACTGGTTAATTTAGTCCCCAAAAAAAGTTTAAATAACCTTCTAGAAACGTTTATAATTAACGTTAAATTACTGCCGAATCCTAATCTAGCTTATCCAAGTTTTGTTAATAGATACCAAAAAAAGATTGGTTTTATTTTTTACGTAACGATTAATACGTAACCCGATATATCCTTTGCCGTATTCCGATTTGCCCGTTTTAACTTAAACCCTAGCAACGTATATTATAAAGTTGTTAATCGAGTTATATTATATTTAATCGGGATTAAAACGTTAGCGTTACAGTTTGGAGGCGAAGATTTATTAAATACCTGAAATAACGTTTTTTTTGCGGATAATACGGTCGATCGAAAAAGCTTTTAAGCTTACGTTATAAAGTTATTTGGAGAAGTAATAGGATGGCGGGCGAATAAGTAAGATATAATAATTACTTTTATAATAGAAACGGAGTTGTTGTTTTTTACGTAGGTTGCAAAAGAAACCTTATTTAGCTTTTAATTAATTAAAAAGCTGGGAGTTATTTTAGATGTTGGACCGTTAAATATATGGTGCGATAATTAACAGATTATATGGCTTATTAACGCCGACGTCGCCCTGTTACAGATAAAGTTGCGGCACGTAGATATATATAACCATTAATTACGAGAAGCCGTAAAGAGGGATTTAATTAAAGTGGATTATACGCTTATAGGCGATATGTTAATTGATAAATTAATTAAAGCTTTATTACGCGAACCGTTTAGGTATTTCAAAAAGTAGTTAAGATTAATGGATATTACGGAAACCTTTAAGTAGCGGAGGAATACCTTGCGAGTAATTTTAAAGGAGGAATTAGTTAATTAGGAGGATTTAATCGCCGGAGGAAAGGTTAAATGGAAAATTGTAGTTTTAAAAAGTGATAATATGTAACGATTAACGCTATAAATATTTTAAAACGTTAAGGGGGTATGTCAGCTAATAGGGGGTGCTAAACGTACCTTATATACGGAAAAGCTCCTTCTGATCGGAAGATATATGTTCCGTTGCTAGGTTATATAAAAGCTGTACGCGTACGAGAAATATACGTAAGTTAGCCTAATATAACAACATAACTGATGTCCCCTATATCTGACAGACTTAGCTTCAGACTAAGTTGATCAGTTCTACTTAGCTCTGAGGGTATTTCTAGGAGCTCTTTTTCTTCGGGCGTAACCCCGTTGTTGTTCATCATCGTCGACAATCTTCTTCTACGGTTTCAACACCAATTAATACAGATTCGCGTTGTCTTGCATATTGCTCCAACCATGCTCTCGCCCGTGACGTCCTCATTGGATTCCTACTGATCAGGACCAAGTCTCCCCGACCCAATTCATTATGCTATTATTCTTCTCCTGAAAGGTAGTACGTTTATAATATGCTAGGCCTCTTAATTAGGCTTAAAGTATTAGCCGTAGTAACGTCGACTTCGCTAATATCACCAAGGAGTAAAACGCCCAATCCTTCGTTAAGCTTTCCAGTATATTAATAGTGGTACCTACATCGCTTATACATAAAAGCAATCCCGGTACCCTTAGGCAGCATAGTACGCGATGCAGCTAAAATATTAATTTATAAAGTTTGAACTGGGACAAATTTATTTACGATAGTAATAACGTTTAAAGATTCTATTCGCCTTAAAAACAAGACGGTAATATGTCAGCTAGCGGGAGGTACTAAACGTACTCTATATACGGAAAGAGTCCCTTTGATCGAAAGATATATATTCCGTTAATAGGCCACATTAAGTTTGTATGCGTGCAAGAAGTACTTATCGCTAGCCGAATATAACAACATAACTAATATCCCTTATATCTAATAATTAAAAATCTCATTCGCTTAATTCGCGTTATTATTAATTAATTAATTATTATTAAGACGATATAGGCTATATATTAATCATAATTATTCGTATATTTTATTAATTATAATAATAATAGTATCGTTAACGTTCCCTGTTATCTATAACGGATCTAATAATTAGAACCGTTTTAAGGGTAAATTCTAGGCTAAAACGTACGTTCTTAATATATAAAATTCTATTAATCTTAATTAATTATTTCGTAACTGATTAAATTAATAAAACCTCATATAATTTCGTATTTAAAAAGACGAATTCGTTATGCAAGGTAAAGTGCCATTAAGGTATTTAGCTATATACATATATATAGAGCTGATGACAAATTCGTTATATGATACGAAATAATATTTTAAACGGTTTCTTAATTATATTTATATCTTCTAGAAAAATTATAAAAAACATTATATTAATTAGTAAATAAATTTAAAATAACGACCGAAAATAGATAAGTTTATAATTAGGACTTTACGGCATATATTTACTACGAGGATTTCGTATACAATTTAGTATTTTTCCGATAGTTTCGAAAGAAAGAGTATTAATAGGATAATTAAAGGATTAATAACTGTAAGGATATGGGCCCCGGGGCGTATCCTACTTAAGTGCGAATAAGGACTTCTAACGTATAAAGCGTTAGCTGATCTTTGGTTATGTGGCGGAGTGGCTAGTCCTTTTCATTCTCTTACAATAACTTTATTCGAGATAAGTATAATTAAATAAGTATTACGTTAACAGATAAATTAAATTAATTCGTTATCGGAAATATTAATATAACGATTACTTATTATTAAATTGATTAGGAGGTTAGAGTAGAAAGATAACCCATTATATTAACGACAGTCTAAAATCTAACCTTCCTCCCTTCTTTTTAAAAAAGACCTAGAGGAACAACTTATATATATAGACCTCTCGACCTGTCAGGTGTTGTTGTTGAAGGTCAGAGTGGCAAGGTAACCCATTTATTGAGAACAGTCTGAAATCTGAACTTCCTCCCTTCTTTTTGGAAAAGAACCGGAGGAACAACCCATATATATAGACCCCGCATCGGTTTTGGGGCTAGTCGCCCCTAGCACCTGACACGACCCCTGCATCGGACTACATAATAATATATAGCTATATGTTAACAACCTTTTAGTTGTTAAGATATATTGCTTTGAAACCAAATATGTCAAAAGTTAACGGTTGTGTTGAAAAAAAAGTGTATGATTCAAAAGCTAAGTGGGGCTAGGACACTCTGATTCGAAATGACAGTAAGATGAGGGTGGCCCGGGCCGTGCCGTATGTTTAGGTGCGGCTTTATGGGGACGTAATTATGGGGAGTTTTCGAAGGAGATCAATCATGTCTAATCCGATTTCTGCGATCGATAACGCAATTATTCTGAAAGGGACAGTGTGGATTGGCAAGGGTGCATCGAAGAAAAATATTAGGGGCTCCCAAACTACGGTGGGCCGGAAACTGACGATTCGAAAAGTTACAAATATGCATCTTCAGCCTCAGTTTAGTGCTGCAGGGTGTTATTATCTAACCTACATTGCCTACCCGAATTTACAGATGCTTGCAAAATCGGTATCACCCCTGCATACAATTATATTGCCAGGTGGCGGCGGTATAGCAGGTGGTGGCAGGTGTAAAAGCGGGACCACTGTAGAAATAGCAAATCTCTAAAATAAAGTCAGGGCACAGACCATGTAAGCAATTTTCGGCCCTCCCACTTTGCGTCTTTGTCGTACTAGGTACTTTTACCTTATTCTTGAATGAAATACAGTGCCGTTTTCTAGTTTGGAGACCGTTTTTGACCCACTTATTTGAAGCTTGCTTTGCTGACTACAATACACAGGGTTATTTTCTGTTAGTTGCCTCTACAGGCCCAATTGTTTCCCAATTGTTAACATAAGCGGTTAAGAAGTAGAGTTCCAAAGAAATTGTAAGGGATATACATGTGCCACTGTTTTCCAGATCGACTTTAGTAGCTCACGAGAGGATGAAGCACAACAAAACTGCTAGATTATATCCATTCCCCATTTGTTACATGGCAACTTACATCGACGTACGAGTAGATCGGATGGAGCCAAGTAACAAAAATACCCTTGCGTATTGTAGAACCGTACAAGTATCGTTTGCTTTCACTTAAAAGACTACGTCACCGCCACTCTCATTAAGTAGGTAACGAAATCGGCTTCCTCCCTGTCAGCCTCTAGGAAGGTCTTAGCGTACGGACATTTTAAGTTTTAGCGCTTACAGGGTACGTTCAGTTAAGCTTATCCGGAAAGCGGGGCAGCAGTAAAAAGCTGAAGACCCCAGAATATATGCAGCATTCGTAATAACCAACTACGGGTTCTAGCAAACGGGGTCGAATCATCTTGGACATACCATCCCACGGCACGGTATTCTCGAAGATGCTAGGAGTTTCTAATAAAGGGCAACTTCAAATATAAATCAACCCGCTCCCCTAGGACCCTCTTTTGCAAAGATATTAGAAAATATAGAAAATATTTACAAACTATGCAAGAAATCAAGCGCTAAATGAAAGTCATAATAGCCCTTTTGCGGAAAATCGCATGATATTGACTCTTCCCGAGCTACAGCCGATTTCGTGTATCATTCCATTTCGTCACGGCCTATACCAAATCTGCACCTTGCCTCCCAGTTGGATATATCTTACGTTGTTGCAACTGCGACATATCTGTATAATGGATGTCCCGTTGCTTATCGCGGCCGATAACCGGCGGCGGCTAATCTTGGAGAAGTGGCAAATAGTATCGATCAGAAGCACATTAGTGGCGAAAACAGAATAGTATAAAGTATTCATATCTTCCAGGCTCTTCACTACAGCAGAAATATCAAAAAATATATATGTAACATTACGACATTTATACAAATCGTTTATTCGGTGAAAGCAAACCGAAAAAACGTTACTTGACCAGAGGCATGTCCGAGGACGAATGTATGACCATGAACTGCCACACATGTTGCCCGATAGTCGGCAGGAAGCCAAAGAAGGCCCTTTC
The DNA here is from genome assembly GCA_004155055.1 of Monosporascus sp. CRB-8-3. Lineage (NCBI taxonomy): Eukaryota > Fungi > Ascomycota > Sordariomycetes > Xylariales > Monosporascus > Monosporascus sp. CRB-8-3. The sequence goes on from QJNZ01000264.1 coordinate 104,383, forward strand.
CATTTCTTGTGATCCAATCGTCGCCGACGAAGAGAAAATCACTGGCTGGTTTCTGGTCTCCAGAGGTGCTTAAAGCATCTAACTTCAAGGCTATACCCAGCAGTCCTCGGTTTGTCTCGAGGTACTGACCATTTCTGGAAAACGATAGACGCGTTAACGTGCTCTGTACCTTGAGCATCTGCTGCTGCGCGCCGGTCGCCGCATCCCAGAGCCGTATTGTTTTATCGCCTGAAGCCGACGCTAGCGTTTTGCCGTCCGGCGAGAAGGCCACTGCGCTAACCGTAACCCAATCGCTATACCCTTTAAGCGTTTGCTGCTGCGCGCCGGTTGCCGTATCCCAGAGCCGTACTGTTGCATCGATTGAAGCCGACGCTAGCGTTTTGCCGTCCGGCGAGAAGGCTACTGCCCTAACCCAACCGGTATGCCCTTTAACCGTTTGCTGCTGCGCGCCGGTCGCCGCATCCCAGAGCCGTATTGTTTTATCGCCTGAAGCCGACGCTAGCGTTTTGCCGTCCGGCGAGAAGGCTACTGCCCTAACCGAAGCGCTATGCCCTTCGAGCGTCTGCTGCTGCGCGCCCCAGCGGTCTTTAATGCCTGCCGTCATTTCGATAAATGACAGCCTTTCCTTCCATTGCTGATTCTTGACATTGCATGTCGTAGGACTGAACACGAGTGCGGAGCCATATGTCTGTAACGGGGACCGCTCTATGATCGATCCGTGACCGAGGACATACTTCTCTGCATCCTTCAAGAACTTAATAAGCCGAGGGCTTGCGTCTGGCTGTATCTAGCAGCATTTAGTAATCGGACGCCATCATAGCGTTATGAACATACCTGTGCGACATGCAGGAGCTTTCTTATTGACTGCACCCCGTCTGAGAGTCTCCCTAGGAGAGACAAACTCTCAAGCCAGCGGAGGAAGCGGTCCTTTAGAAACTTAAACACTTTCCCGTCATCTGTCAGCTCTCTCAAGCACTCGGGGTGCTCGCCGTTCAGGAAGCAGAGATGGTCGGCCCAGAAGACGCAGGAGTATCGTATTGGAGCTAATGGATCTGGATCAGGCGGTGCCATATCCTTTGGTTTGAAGCCGAAGTCGAGGTTGTACATGTTTTGCTTTAGCATTAAGGACATCGCGTCAATTGAGCGCTTGCCGATGTCCGTATGCCCTTGCGCAGCCCCAGCCGGCTGAAGTCTACAGGTGTAGTTCTCGTCCAGATAGTCCTTGGCGGATTGGTGGATCAGGTAGACAGTTTGTTGCTTGATTGTCAGAAATGAGCCGCACTTTTTAACGACCGTTCGCGGGTGCATGTTGGATGGCAACCCGGCAAGCACAGCAAGCTCGGAAAGTGTAAGAGGGCGATATGTAAGAACAATAGCCACCAGGGCATTCTTGCAATATTGCGGGTCACTCCTCGTCCCTTTCTCAATTTTGGTCAACATATGGTTGTAAAGTTTCGACAAGCCAGGGGGGATCTCTTTAATGATCTCGAGGGCGTACGCTCCGTGCACTGGGTTGAGATCTTCAACCCCTGCATCGAGTTCTTTGAACACGAGAGCCACCCAAAGAAAAGTATTCGCCGCCCGTTGACGGACTTCATTCGCAATTTTGGCTAAGACACGGTCGTTATATCTTTCCCTAGTCTTCAGGATGGAAAGCTTGTGGTCGATATATGCGTTGACAGGATCTTCCAGCCTTTGAGCGTCCAGCTCGACCAAAGAACCTGCTGTATCCGGAGTCTTCAGCTCGACCGTTGGGCGGCCAGATACCAGCCACTTCACTTTATCGGAGAGAGTAAGAGAAGTCGAAATGAGATGGATGAGGTCCGACAGCCCCTGCTCACACTCGTCAAGTGCATCGACCGCAAAGTAGATGGGCGACAACTGAGGGTCCTTCAACATATTCCGGAACGCCTCGGACAGAGCGTAAAAGGCATTTTTGTCCTTGAAAAGATCGCCGCCCGACTCTTTATACTTCTGAAGTAAATGCGATATGAGACATGGCTGCTGAAGAAGTAGAAGCCAGATCAGGGATCGGAGGATGGCCGTGGCGTTGTTCAGGGTTGTATCTGTGCCTTGACAGAAGAAAAAAGAAAGAGATGGTGCGAGGACGACGGGTTGACGGGAGAGTTCGCGGATGATGCCGATCATAAGCATCGTCTTTCCCGTTCCGGCGTGTCCCTTTATCCAAAGCAATCGGCGTGGCGGGCAATCGGGTCCGCCATTGTCCCAGTTTGTGAACGCTGCATACTCTGGAGTGCGAAGGATCCACCTGTACGCATCCTCGAGCAGCTCATCCTTATTCTTCTCGATCCGCTCCATATCGTGTTGCGGATCAACGACGCGGAGATCTCTGCGGCACGCTGCCTCCATATCGCCCTTATGGATATCCTTCTGCATAGAGATAAAGTCTTGAAGCGTCTTATAGATGCCGCCGAGACGTGTCTCTATCCCTTCGCCATATTTGACGAGCTCTTCTAGGCGGGTCTTCGTCTGTTCTTGGAAGTACTGGGCAGTATCGTTTCGGATGACATCTTCTGCGTTCGTGACGCGCTTTAGTTCGCCATCCCAATCATCCCAGTTCAGCGTACTGCGAAGGAAGACGAGGCCTTGGTTGCGATAGTAGGAACAGACGCTTTTCATCTGGTATAGGAGAAGCGCCTTATAAAGCTTAACGAGAGGCCCTTCCAATTGGTGCAGGACTGCTTGGAACTCGTTACCGCGGGCAATGTTGTTCTTGTCCAGGAGATGTCCAGTTAAGGCGCAGTACCACTCCATCCTGGAGATGACATAGGCGATGCCGGCAAGATTGGATTTTGTCGCTTGCGCAGGATTCAGGAGAATCTGGAGGCATGTTAGCACAGCCAGGCCAGGCGAAAGGGTGTTCTAAGGACCACTGCTTACTTGCAACCCAACGCAAACACCGGCCCACGGAAGCGCCGCCTGCGGTATGCTTTGGACAGCGAGGTCAATTATTGCCTTGACCGACAGGATGGTATCGGCGACCTCGCCAAGTCGGTTCGTGATCTTGGACGTTCTGGAAATTTTCGCCTGGCCTTCCTCCACTAGCTTCTTCATGTGCACTTGTCGTTTGGTCGGGTCGTGGAGCTCGGCCGAGATGTCGGTGCCAGGAGTGACATCTGGGCTGGCGCCGAGAACCGTTTCCAGCGTTTTTACGTACGATCTGACGAGGTCTGCATCATCCCTCTCAAGGCTGTCGTACGCGGCGTTCCACAGTCGCTGCGATGCGGGTAGGACAGGGGTGGGTTGCTCTGTGTACTCGGTCGTCGCTGGCCTGGGTGGGGGTTCGACGAGCGGGGCTAAAGGCGGAGTTTGTGATGCTGTGGCTGGCTGGTGATGGGTTGTTGCTCTCGCGTCTGTGCCGGGTTGGGTCGCCTGAGCGTCGGCGGCAGACAAGGAAGGAGGAGCACATGGCCCTATCGCGATAATGGAAGACGTTTTCGATCCGTGTTTTGCGTTTTCCTGATCGGAGGACCGGACGTCTGTTAGAGAATGTAAGTTACGAGACGGCTTGCGATGCTACGCCAAGTCTCAACATACCCGTCGACTGCGTGGCAGACGGAGCCGGCGAGGCTGTACGACGACCCTCGAAGAGCCTCTCGCCCCACCTTTTCAGCGACTTCAGTTTCTCTTTAGTAAACATAGCTTTAACGAGGATACTTTGTCGGGAAGATGAGGTGTTATCATAACGGCAACGACGATGTGAAGTTGACAGCTGCATTCCGCGCGGTTATCGTGGAGAGGAGCTGAGGGCTGCGGTGGGGCTGGCTTGATTGGCTGTCGATCGTCCACGAGAAAGCTGTGGCGGTGCTATCGACGAATGACAGCAAAATACTTCCTTTTCCGCTGCGAGACAAAAGGCGCAAAGTTAGCCAAAGGATACCCGTGAACCCAGCGCACCACGGATCGCGGACATCAGCGATACGATGTTCTGATCCTGATTCTGCGCACGAAGGACCGCGGGCGACACGACGTGTCGAGCCCGTTGAGTCCGTCGTGCTCGCAGTCGCTGGGGTTTCATGTACAGAGGGTTCTGCTATGTCTCAGGATTGACTGGCGCTGCATCTGGGGAGAGAACCGAAGGAGCAGACATGCCTTCTCCACCCCACTCTCGACTTCCAGGATTCACCAGCCCGACGCGATCTTGAACATGACACATACACGTATCCCCCGGGCTTGCAAATATGGTCGTGCCGCTGCGCCCGTAATCCTACACTGAATCTCTGTCTTTATCTGGTGCTTTAGCGCCTACTCGGTACCGATGATCCACCTTGCAGCTCTCTTTAGTGGTAGTTGCGTTCTCTATGGGTGATAGATCGCTGTGGTCGTATGAATTGGGTAGACCCGAACATTCGAACCCTACTGGTGCATATTCCAATCCAGAAACATACTGTCGATTTGAATTGGAGTGTCGCGCCCCACAAGTTGGCTTGGCAACACACACCTTTTTTTGCGACACATTCGCTCAATAACATATTAACGTATACAT